>JAGDQP010001121.1:54896-131885 GCA_022664845.1 Lepisma saccharinum | reverse complement strand
GTTTTATTCCCCCCTGGCTAAAAAGTTTAATTCGCACACTGCGAAGGAGTTAGTATTTTCAACGTTTTGCAGGCTAATCTAAATTTGTTTTCATATAGTTATTCTAAATCTAAACGTTTTATGACTTTTAAATAAACGTAAAATACAAACATAAACTACAGAAACATTAAAAAATAAATATTTATTTTTCTACTTCACTATTGTGTTACATTCATACAGTCATACGTTGCGTACAGGAAAACAAAAAATCAAACGTAAATTGACACACGCGTACATACACAAATTCCTTGAGAAATTTCCTTAATATGCACATTAAATCCAAAATCATTCGACCTTAGCTTTGGGTTTAATAGTGTCATTTCGATCGATCACTTTTAACAATAAAGGTTGGTCGGGGACAGCAAAGAGTCCTTTTGGATGAAGGCCCACTTTCCTTGGAGTCTCCTTGCATGCATGCAGTTCAAAGTAAGTCAAGACATATATTAATCCTATTTTCAGCTCCAGCATCGACAAATACCTTCCTGCAAAATAAATAGATAAATTAGAATTATAAAAATAAATAAATAAAAAGCTAAATCAAGATGGCGACGTTAACTGGGACAGCAAATTGAACAATTCATTCTCAGTGTGAAAGTGTGCTAGTTCTGTAGCTCATCGATGCCGGCCGATATGAACAACGCATGTTTTGTGAGTTAGATCGATGTTGTTATCTAATATCAATCCATATCGATTGACAAACAATTTTGTCGATATCGGAGATCGATGCCGATTGGTGTCAGAAAGATATTGATCGCTATCAACACCCGTCATACAGCCACAGTTCGGTCTCCTCAATGGGATTAATCGGTCTTTTCTGTTTCTAGCATGAGCAAAAGCATGAACATTGAACAAGCAACCACAGTCACATCTCCATGTGGGCATGATGAACACATTCCTCATACCTGAAATTGCACACGTAAATTCAAGTGAATCATTTTTGTTCCATCAAGATTCTGTTAACGTCTTTCTGTGCGCGAATTTCAATGGAAACCGTCCGACGGCTTTACGGAAACCGCATCATTTTAAGAAGTGGTGAAACTTCGTGAGTTCCCGGATCGCAAGCTCTCGTAGTTAATGATTACTTCCTGTGATGGTACCTTAAACAGCAGATGTATGGAAAGCGTCCACACATCGTTTGCGGCATTGAAAACAAAACACATCTGTACTGGAATCAGAAACATTCCTATTCAGATGATGGAACATGTCATGAGCGATTTTCATTACAGATTTTCCGAGTGTCAACGTCAAAATGATGGTCATCTTTACTCATGAATATGAGTGTTCATATTTTACAAATGAGAATGTGTAAGGATGCAGTGGATATGTTTGTGATTTTTTATAAGTGTCAGTTTTGTTGTATTCAAAGAAGACCGTTTTTATGCCACACCCTGTATTTATTTTGGAATTTATGTTCTGCAAAAAAAAAGTAATCAGTAATATCGCCCCCGTGACTTTGTTTGCTTTAAATGCATGAAGTGAAGGTGTAGGTCTTTTAGAACGATTTTTTTTTCTAGAGTATTTCGATCAAATCCACCATGCAAATGCGGTAATAATGTATTCAAGTGTAAATCATTTTCTTCATTATTCTTTAACGCAAGTATGTGTTTATGCAGCTCCCGTGGTCCAATGACTACGATCGTTGACATTAGATATGTATTCCGGACACAGTTTGAGTTCGATTCTCTATCACACATGCCATCCTGACTGATATATTCCATCATTTTCTGCTCTATTGCATCACAGGTGGTATTTGCTGCCGTGCTGGTAGCGTTTTGATTCCTTGACGCATGTGCAACAATTACAAGAAATATGATTAGCTAGTTTAAGTGATAAGGGGACTGATTACGACAGAGAAGATTCCAAAGAAGCTGAGGACATTTTTTTAAGAATTGCTTTGTGTGGTCTTGTATGATTCGGAGACGTTATCAACAAGGAAGAAAGAAGAAATCTCTCTGAAAAATTTGAAATGTAACTGTGGACAAGAATGGAGAAGAAATGGGCGCATAGGACCAAGGAGGACATATTAAAGAAGACAAAGGGAGCCTCCCTTAGCAATAATATATGGTATAAGGAAGATAAGTAGTGTTTGGGATATTGCAAGAAGGCACAATTTACGTACGCCCCGCACCCGAAAGTTGAGGTAGTAAAAAGTAAACGCAAAATGAAAATAGTAAAAAGGTTGCAAGTCATTACCACCTGAGACGTCATACTGATAGTCTCCGACGCCATCCACTGTAAATACAACGACCAACAAACTATTTTCCACGTCCTAGCTTGGTGCAGCGGTAATACGTAGGTTAAGTAAAAAAAACGGGTTCGAATCCCGGCGGGAGCAAGATTTTTCTTAATTTTTCCTTTCAAAAAATATTTTTATATGTTCATATTTATTATTAATAATTGCTTTGGCATACAAATAGAGGCTACTAAAATCCAGGATATATATAAATAAACCAGGTCTGGCCCGCTTGGTGTGCAAGGGGGCACGGTGCGTCCAACGGGAGCTGGCCGGCGCGAACCTCAGGGGGTGCAGCCCCTGGTTAGCGGTGCGCATACAGAATGTAGCACTTTTGCGTATGCTCCCCGAGTTGGAATTTTAGTTACCACGCGTTAGCGGAGGTTTGGTAAGGTCAAGTCCGCACACACAGGTCGAAATGTATTTTCAAAGAAAGAAACGATAGTGTAAAGATACATAACCGAACCTAACCTACCCTAACCCATGGTCACTAATTTTATATAATCTACGACAAATGGAAGAAAGCAATTATTAATAATAAATTTGAACTTAGAAAAATATATTTTTAAAGACAGGAACAAATCTTATTTTTTTTTATTTTTTTTAAAAAAGTGCACTTTTAAAAACAATCTTGAAAATGCAAGAAAGAAATTATTAATAATAAATTTAAAGTTTTAAAAATATATTTTTTAAGAAAAAAAGAAGACAAAATCACGCTCGCCCGCCGGGGATCGTTCCAAGCTTTTTTTTTTAATTTCGTAAGCCAACGTCCTGCCAATGCGCCGTACTAGGCAGCTGGCAACTGATGCTCTCGGTGCTGTATTGAAATTCCCAACAGTTTACGTCACCCACTTCTGCCAAGAGCACTTAAAGCGCAGAATTTCAAATAAATTTATTTTTATTGTTACCGATTAGGATTGTCGAATATGCGCGCCGCCAGCAAGTGGGATTTACTTTCTTGAAAGAAAGTTTTAAAATGTAGGAGATATATATATTTAAAAAACGCTGAATGAAGCTAGTTTAATAGTTGATTTACTCTCATTCTGAAGATCTATGGTTCTATTCCACGACTGATTTTCCAAATATTTTCTTCTAGGAATTAAGCGATGTAAATGATGTTCGCGATTGCTACTGAAAGATTTATCTAGCACAAGGATAGAAAGAAAAGACCAAGAGAGAAGGGGGCTAAGGGAGAGAGACGAAGACTGTCTATTTATGAGCTTTAAAATTTCATTTATTTCCATGTCTTGCGCTATTTCCTCCCTCTTTCCTTGTTTTCTACTGTCTTTTTCGCTATTTTCCGTCTTTTTCCATTCTCGCTCTCTCTCTCTCTCTCTCTCTCTCTGTGTGTGTGTGTGTGTGTGAACAGTACATAGTGGTGATTTCTGCATGATGTCCATATTTTCATTTTCCTTTGCATTAATTCCTATCTCTTAGAACTTAACGTGAATGGCATTTCTGTCTATCTATCTCGTGGTTCTTTACATCATGCTGAATGAATCGATTCTTTCTTCCTCCAAACGGAGAAATATAATAGCATGTCATGTTTTGGCGTATATTTGTACTTTCATGTTGATTGTCTAACTATTAGGCGTATAGTGAAACAATTCTCCTGGAGGAAAGAACTATTATTCCTTAGCACTCCAACCTTCACTTGGCTGTACGACATTTATCGAAACGGACTTTTGGGAAAACTTTTAAAGCAGATTTTAATTTCTAACCTCGGTAAAACGTGAGACGCCCACACTAAATACCTGTTTATCACTGTGCAATGGAGAGAAAAACTCGCTGTGTAATGGAGAAAAACTAAAAGTAAGAGAAATAAACAAGCTTATCTTGTCTGTTAAAGTATTATTTCTTATAGTGAATTAAAAGAACAAAAGTTTTCCTGTTTTTTTTTTGTTTTTTTTTTTGTTTTGTTTTTTCAAGAGTTCAGCACACATATATTTGCATAAGAATTTGCACAAATGGACATTTTGTTTTAAATACTTGGAGTATTCATATAGTTTGTTAATGTACTACTAAACAATGATTAAGCTCCAGAGCTGAGTCTAAGCTGAGTGAATGCACTAAGTATTTCCATTTCATGAGAACTTATATAAATGAACATTGATTTCTAGAGAGTTCATATAGTTTGTAAGTGTAAACAATAACCTTCATTTTGTTGTTCTCCCTGAATCATGTAAGGTTTTAAACCGCAAAATTAAACCTCTAATTGTAAATAAACATACAATTTAGCGTTAATTAATAAGTTTATGTAATTTGGGCTTATTTGATCATCATAACAGGCTCCGGTCGGGCCTTACGTTATAAATTCACGGGCCAGGTCGGGTCTGGGCTAAAAACTCCAGTCCGTGCAGACGTCTACCTTGGTTACAGACTGTCGACTGACTGTGGTTCAGTTTTGCTGATAAGGGCGCTCGACTCGCATTGCTGTTTATTCCCAAGGTCACGACTACTTCCTAGTACCCTCTATTGGTCGCTTCGCGAATAGATTCTAAAGACAACGAGCGCTTGGAATCTGTGCACGCGCTATAACGTGACCGGGCTTCTTACGTAACACGTGCACTGTAAATACAAGTTAAAAAGCCTCCTTTGCCAGATCGCCTTTGTGGACAACTCGTCTAGACGTCGGTTTCTTGAATGAAAGGTCCCGGGTTCTAATCCCGCCTGGGACAACACATTTTTTCTTCTTCCGAATTATATATCCATGTGTTTTTGTTTATTATTAATAATTGCTTTCTTGCATTTTTCGTACATTATCTTAAATTATTGACCACGCGAAAGTGGAGGTTAGGTAAGGTTAGGTACGGTCATGTATATTTCCGATATATATTTTCATATGTTCATATTTATTATATGTAAATGCTTTCTTGCATTTTTCGTAGATTATCTTAAATTACTGACCCGGGAACGCGGAGGTTAGATAAAGTTAGGTGCGGTCATGTATCTTTACACTTTTTGTTCTCATATACGTGGCGGTTCTTTTCGTCGGAGCACACAGCCATTTTCTCCATTTCCAAGCCAAGGTCCTTGCGCATGCGCTGATTTCGAGCGCTCGCTGTCTACAGAGTCTCGTCGCTTTGCGCAGATACACAACGGCTGAGAAAACATAAATGTCGAATTCCAGCTATTCCCTAGCAAATAAATGTCAGGCAATGTAGATACTAGTAAATACTACTGCTTTGATTTTATTCACGCAATAATGTTGAAACAACAAAATCTGGTTTAATAAGTCGTCGAAAAGAAGGATATTTAACAACTTATCTCAACATTAAATCTACCTTGTGCTAATGTGATAGTGATGTTTAATTGAAGCTTCCAGAAATATAAACTCATTAACATATGATTTTCAAGAGTTACTTAAACTGTGTTTGAAATTCATACATCAGTGTAGTAACGAATATCAAGATTCAAGTTTATTTGGACGACCTCTATAAAGATTAGGAAAATTTATTTTTGAATTGCTCAAATCGAGGCGCCAATTGGAAAATAATCTCAAACCATTTGTTTCTGAGCTGTAATGCATAAGACGCCATTGTTACAAATGGATGGTATCTTAACGAACTCGCTAAAAATAATTTTATTTTATTGAGTATAAAAATATAATTTTTATTCACATTTCTCTGTAAATAACAAATGCCTATTCTCCGCTCAGCGAGCAGCTCTATTCGATATCTTAAGTTGCCACTGGATCTAATATCAATCAAATTACGACAGAGTATGCGTTCCAATACTGTTAATATTAATTCAATAAACGTTTATATTTACTAATTAAAATTTATTAAGATGGAAGAGTCAAGCTATACCATATGAATCAGTATTTCTATAGGAAAATAAACACTAAATGCTTAAACTTACCAATACACATTCTTGGACCAGCTCCAAATGGCATATATGTGAAATTTTGTTGCATATTTTTCTTGTTTTCTTCGCTAAATCTTTCTGGATCGAAAGTATCTGGATCTGGGTAGTGATCAGAGTCTCTATGCAGACCATGTAGTGCTATATACACATGTGTGCCTTTTTCTACTGTAACATTTGTGCCTGGAATTATGTAATCTTTCGTGCATTTGCGGGCTAGAAAATTCACTGATGGATACATACGCATCACTTCTGCCAAAAGAACAGGGAAATAGGAATTATACATTGCTATCATTTGCAATAAGTAATAATTTAAAAAGGGTCAGGGAGGGAGACGGACAAATTACACGGAAAAATGTTAGTGCGATTTATTACTAATGAGTATTCCACTGTGTCTAGCAGTCATAGATTTTGGAAACTGCTTCGATTCGATCTCTTCGGAACCAATGTTTAAATCTGTTGAACACTACATTATCGAAGATTCATACGGTTAAGTTGCTATAAAATGCATGCTCGACTGTTACATTAGTCATTACGACTTTAGAAAAAGTATTAAAAGTTTTAAACTTTGATGAAGTTGCAAATAATAATAATAATAATAATAATGGCGAGTACCTTAATTATCTTTGATTCACTAATCATATGATCTATCTGTGCTTCAGGTGCAGGAGAACTACAAACCAGAAAGCAAGAATTTTGAATTTATTGATGGCCTTTAGAGCTTAGGTCGCGATAGGGTAGGGGAAGGGATGTTGGAAAGTGTCAGCCAGGGCCTAAAGTTGAAGGTGTACCCTGGATTTGCCTAGTATGACTGAGGAAAAAATCTAAAAAAAAAAACTCAGTCAGGATGGCCGCTCGCTGGCTAGGATTGAAGCCATGACCTCCCGAATACTAAGCCAACACCCTACCACTGTACTACGACCACTCGGTCCAGGAAGCAAGAATTGAGTACTAAGAATTTTTGAAATCGGGCTTAAAATTAATTTTTGTAAAACAAAAGAAGTGTACAATTAATATGATGAAAGGAAAGAAATCTACATGGAGCTGAAATTAACGTAGGAGACGAGTCTGATTTCCTAAAACAGCTGAAAATATCGAATGCCAAGATGACAGAAGAAATAAATAGAAGATGTAAAAATGCATGGAGATAGTTTAGAAGACTGTTTCGTAAAGGAAGTTAACAATCTGTAAGTGTAATTTGAATTTATTTTAAGGTCTTTTGATATCTGAGACTAGGCCGGAAAAGAGTGGAGAAGAGGACTGTGGAAGATAGACGACCAGGTCCTATTTTGCATTTACCATCCCACCATTTTCCTGATGTGACTGAGGGAAAGTGTAAGTTTAAAGTATATAATTATTAGTGTATGTTGCCTCAGATAATATATGGCTGTGACTTGTGACACGTGGACACTATTTAAAACAAATGACTAAAAGATTAAGAGTGATACGAAACGCAATAGAGAGATACATGGCAGGAAAACCAGGAGACAGGAAGGCAGGAGATACATTCGATCTTAAAGGTAGAAGATGTAATCAGATATGCGAAAGCGATCAAGTGAAGATATGCCAGTCACATAGCTTGTCTGTTGATTACTTGCAATTTGATAACATATTAATATTTTCTTATGATGTGGAGGGTAACAGTAACCATAGAAAAATGTACATAAAAATCGGTTGATAAAATAATTGAAATCGAAGTCAAGTCTCGTGATTGGTGGGAATTAACACTTCTCTTCCAATTTTCTTGCATATGAAAAAGAACCATTCATACAACAGCATCCGTAGAATGTCTGGCTCTTGACATCACGTCACAGGAGTAATTAATTTGCCTTCCTCTAAAGCGAGAGATATTTTTTTCTGTCCATTTCTGAAGGATTCCACACATACATGTAGTCTCTACTTAAGAAACTGTTAACATTTTATTGAATTTAAATTATTTTCTTATTTTTTAACCATTTTCTTTACGGACGTTATCACTAACACATAAATTTTCTTAGTCTAAAATAAAAGTTAAAAATCATAAATACCTGATAATACTTTCTCTAATTGAGGTAAGTTTTGTACGCCCTCATGCGTCATTTGACCTTTGCACTCTTTAATGTAGTTATCAATTTCTTGTCTAAGGGATTCTTGTACATCTTTGTGTGTCGCTAATTCGTAACAAGAGAAAGCGAGAGCATTGCCTGTCGTTTCATAGCCAGCAACAAGAAGACCAGCCAGGAATCCAAATAGGGTTGGTTGAGAAAGATCTTTCAGAAGAGAAAACAAAGGAAAAATGAAAAGCAAGTTTATTGAGCAGGTAGCTACTATTAAGACCTCACAAAATATGATTATGTTATATTTAGTCTAGTATTATTGATTAAAGATAATCTGTGTTAGAGTAATTCCTTGGTTGACTAGTCAAACTATAACCTGGCTACCAATATAGCATACATTATCGTAATAGTAATTTCCATTGGTTTGATGAGAAACGGTCTCCATTTCCAAAACGTCTCCAAGAAAATATTGCTCAGTGACGTTATAAGTGAAGGATAGCGCTTCGAATTAGTAATAGACATGCACACATTGATATGTGTTTTTGTCGATCGCATTCACTTTAAGTCTTTAAACACTCTGCTAAATTTTGGTTCTGCACGCCAAGATGGCGCACTAGCGTTTCGGATTCAGGTTTCTCACTGTTAGCGCTGATTTACATGCACGCTTGCGTTGCGTGCTTTGCTTGCGATTAGAGTGAGTAGTCAAACGAAGCACTTGTTTTATGACGTAATACGTAGAACACGTAATAAAACACGCGTTTAAATTGGCTATTCACCCAAATCGCAAGCAACGCAAGCTTTCATGAAATCCAGCCCTTAGTCTATCTTCTAATTCTAACATCCTTGAAAAACTTCAAGGACATCGCGCGGCGTGGGACAACCTGTTACTTCTATAAACCTTGTCTCCACCGAGTGTTTTTAAAGCTCCTCAATTCATTTATCAACATCAAATAAGCTTATATTGTTTCCCATCACCATGATCAGTTTGTAGAGTAAACCTAACCTGATCAGTATCACAAAAGAAGATTTAAGCATATTCGAGGATTATTATTTTATAAATTGGTATCCGGCTGAAATTAAGGCGGGGGAGTTCTGTCATGAACTTAATGTTGTTCAAATCGTTTTATCGTCCCCCCTCCCACCGCATCGATTAAAATAGTATAGGTCATGAAGAATTTGGGATTTATCGTTGTTCGATATCGTTGTTGACAGACACAGACGCAAACAGGCATAAGCGCTTGATACATAAGGACAGTTCCTTTTTCTTATCCTTGAATTATTCAGTCAAAATTCTTGTAGTATTTATATAATCTACTGAACATAAAAATTACTAATCGATTAACTTCATGATTTTGAAAACCCAGCACAACTGTGTTGATACTAAGTGACCGAGTGTTTAAGGAAGCAATTTCGATGAGAAATAAGCAGAAAACGTATTCAACTGGGTTGATAGAATGTGAGCGAGTGTTTAAGGAAGAAGCAGAACACATTTTTTTAATTACAGTAGAATTTCGAGATTCAAAATATAGAAAATTAAACCTCAAACCTCAACATCATACAGAATATACTGTAACACTATTCAACATCCGCTTTGTATTCAAAATACTAGAGGAGTTAAGCTAATCCATAACACGGAATCTTCTAAGGAAAATTAGACAACTCGCCTCTGTTAACTTGACCTAAATGAACACAGGGATTTTAACTAGTTATTAAGTACGTCAAAGAGTACCTTCTTCTTTGTAACGTTGCATGATTTTACATTTTGTAGCATTTGGATTGAGGATTTACTGACTATGTTGATCCATAGGACTTACCTTATTGCTAACGCATAAGTACGAAATAGTTAATACGGACAAGAATAATAAATTACTTACTTACCAACATCAAACTCCGAAACTGGTCCCTTCTTACTACCATTATTCATAGACTTCTTGTGCTCTTCCTCCAGCTTGAGAACCATATCGACAGCATCTTTTCTGTTGATCCCACTTGCTGCTCTGGCGTCCAATACACTACGCGTCACTTCCGCATGTGTTTTCACCATACTCTCCTCGATACATGAAATTTTAAAAGTTCTAAGAACCCCTGGGAAGTAAAACATAGCGAAAGCGGCCAAAATCCTTCTCCAGTAAGGCCGAGTGAGATCTTTGCAAAGTTCTAAAAAATTTGTTCCCTCAAATACTTTTCGATCAATTCCAAAAGAATGTTCAACTATGACATAGATCGGATAGGTTTCTGCAATTTCCTTCATATTAAACTTTCCATTGGAGTCTATGTATTGTCTGACGTCATCAATCATCATTTTAGCACATTTACATATAGACTCAAAACTAGACTTGATTCTAGCTGGCGTGTAAGTTGGAGTAATTTTCTCTCGAAAAAAACGCCATCTTTCCCCTTTCATAAAGAATAATGTGTTTGACACTGTTGGATCTCCATAACTATCTGGACTATAGCACCAATCTGTAAAATGTTCAAAATCCTTCACCAAAACATGTTTAATCAATTCTGGGTCTCGAACCAGTAAACACGGTCGAGTTCCAAAGAAAAATCCACCAAATCTATGACCTCTTAGTTTTTCGTGTAGGTACGCAAATTGTTGGCCAATACTCATTCGCATAAATATCATGTTCTGAACATTTCCAAATAATGGAAGTGGTTTTAAATAAGGAACACCTTTGTTTTTCCAATAATTGAAGTGTCTCGTGATATATAAATAGAAGAGCAAAAACAGAACAACCACGAGGCCAAGTGTCAATGTCCCTGGTGTCATGGTTATGGGCACAGAGATCCACTCAGAAATTCCAACATGGTCTGAAATTTGAAAGAAGAATTTGGAAATTTATTTTAATTTTGTTGAAATCGATTTAAAATTTCTTTCAATTGCATTTTTTTAAAAACTTAATCTAATGCTTGTTTATTTCTTAGAATCAAACTTATATCAAAATATTTAATAAATATTCGAAAATCATCCATGCATTACAAACATTCTAACAAACATTCTAGAAATTCCAACCTACAACGTCCTATTGGGATTCTCTTAAGTATTCCCTGGGAATATGCTTATTTGATCCTAAATGTTCTGGGAAATACTATACAGGATTGAGGATCTAAATTTGATATTTTTAAATGTCCTGTGTTATGTGGGTAGCGATGAATAGCCTCATTCCAAAGATATGGTAGAAAAAATGAGGAATACAGCATTAGTTAATGGTTATGGAACGGTTGAATTTAATCCTGAAAGAGCTAACACTTAAAACGACTACCCCTCAGTGTACGACCCTCAACAACAACTTCTAATATCCCTCAGGAATAACTCCATAATTCTGTTAGTATTTCCACGGTTTCAGCAATATATTGCACACGACTATCATTCATCATTAGATCATGAATATACTCCACAGCAATAGTTGGGGGATGTCCAAGCTGAGAGGATTTTCAGTACTCGTGCTCCACGGATGAAATTCAGCTGTCATTGACTTAACCATGGAATACGTTTGAGCATCATCTCTAAATTTACTTACCGTATCCTCGAGAATAACATTTGGAGGACCTTTCACCTACAGTACTAGTTTCGCAGTTTTGTCCGATGAATAATTTTGTACAAAACAATTTAATCCCGAGTTGATCAACAAGTCACAGAAAAATAATTAAGATTATAAATAACAAAACCCATTCTATCAAAATATTTAGTGCCACCTGTCGCTAGTTCAGCTGAACTAAAAATGAAATAATAGTAGTATGTAATGGATGTTTCTGCGTTCGATATGGGAAAAAGCAAACTGAGCTTTGATCTGATTGATCCACAAGAGATTAAATAAAAAGCCTAGATATTGGGCATGATTTACAAGCATCACTTCGTTAGTAGTTGGCTGAACCGACACTAGGTGGCTTGAAATACTTGGTGAGAATGGACATTCACCACCTACAATTATTTCATCTATGATTCGTAGACCGAGGCCGGTTTTTCATATAGGCGCTCACTGCGTCTTTTGCTTGACATTTGGTTAAATAGCCAATTGAAACATGTGTTCTACGTGAAACAGGAGTTTCTAATGGCTACTCATAGAAATCGCAAAGCACTCGACAACGAGAGCCAGCATGATAAGTTACATGCCTACTCGTTTTCAATACCTAACAATTTTCAATGTTACTAACTTCACAGACATAAAGTCAGGTTAGATATTTTTCTTTCATTATACGCGATTCAGATCATGTTTACACAACAAGGGGAAATAACACAATTACTTGCTTTCGGTTGAGAATATTACTTCCCCGAGAAAGTCATTAAATTATCTTATCTTGGGATTAACATGTTTTGTGCAACTGTTCCTAACTAAAATATATAAAAGGATTTAATAGACTGAAGAAAGAACAATGTGACAATACCAAACCACATATATTTAAAATGAAGATATAGCCGTTGCCAGAGATACGTATTGACGTTACCGAGCGGCTGAAGCTTAGTGGTAAAACTTTCGTAAACTTTGTTTTTTATATGGGCCAGTCTAGTAACTTTGGACTTCGGCCCGTCACGAATCGCCCCTTAGCTATTAAAATGCACACCCATGCTCCTTCCGGGACTCGAACCCGGGACCTTCCAAACGTTGGCTTACCGCCGTAGACCGCACGGGCTCGGGCCGTAAATTTTTAGTTATACAACGATATTATACAAGGATGTTTAGCGGACCGTTCTTTCGGGAGAACTTCTAAAGCACATCTAAATTTTTAACTTCGGTAAAACAGGAGGCGCCCACACTGGAAATCTGATTATCACTGTGCAATGGAGAGAAAAACTAACTGCGTAGTGGAGAAAAAAACTAAAAGTAACAGAAATAAAGATGCTTAGCTTGTCTGTGGCAATACTGTTTCTTACATTGAATCAAAAGAACAAAAGCATTCGGAACAAGAATTACCAGAAATGGACATTTTGTTTTAAAATAATTAGAGTATTCATATCGTATGTTAATGTACTACTAAACAATGATTGAGCTCCAGGGCTGAGTCTGAGCGAAGTGAATGCACGTATTTCTGTATTTCATAAGAATTTATATAAATTAACATTGTTTTTTTAGAGAATTCATATAGTTAGTAAGTGTAAACAATAAATAACCTTTATTTCGTGGTTCTCTCTGAATCATGTAAGTTTTTAAACCGCAAAATTAAACCTCCAAAATACAATTTTTTCATTAATTATTAAGTTTCTTTATTTCAGGCTCATTTGATTACAACACGGGCTCGGGCCTAAAGGACAAAATGTATTTCGGGCTCGGCTGGTCCTCACATTATAACTTCACGTGCCGGGTCGATCCCGGGCTAAAAATTCCGGCCCGTGCAGACCTCTACCGCACGGCTACTCGACCGGTTGAAGCTTAGTAGTGCAGCATAGGTTTCGCGTTCTGGAGGTCTTGAGTTCAATCGGAGCCAGGATAATACTAAGTTTCATCATGGGGTCATTCGACAGAGGCCAATATCTTTCCGGTTCCTTTCTTCTGACTATTTTTAACGTCTGATGTCCTGTATATTTAAGGATCTGTTACGGTTAGATAATATTTTCAAATGTTATCTATATGCTTGAAATAAACGATTGTCTGTAATTCTATTACCATTAGAGATAGTGATGAATCGCGCTTCCATGTGAAAGACGAGTTCTTGCAGTATTGCCAACCAAAATGTCCTTACATTTCTAATTACTTCCACTAAATTTGTGTTGGCAACACTGAACAGACTTTTTTCCCATTGAATTCCAAACTTAGAAATAAATCTGCTATCTGTCTTACACCCTAAGTTATTTTCAAGGACTACCTTATTTTTTTTTAAAAAATAATAATTCCTCAAAATATTTTCGAAATTTAAAATAATAATTTACTCATTCGGCGTAATTACTTTTTACTAATAAGCTACACCTTTAAAACGGAAAATGTTGGATAGAGAGTTAAAGATATAACTACTTTCAAATAAATTATGTATTTTTTTAACGTTTAGGATAATTTCTGGAACTGAAAACATTAAAAATTGTAAATAGATATTACGTACGCAAATGTTGAAACGTAGTTATAAAACGTTCTAACACCGTGAAGTGTTTGTTGGATTTGTTAAATACAAAACGGGCTCCCGGGTCTATTTAGGCAAGCAAAGCGCCAAAATTTTCAGTTGGGAGGGTGTAAATCTAAAATGGAGTAAGTAGAGTTTTTCAGGGCTTCTTTCGTTTTTTTTTTAAATGTTAAAAAATAAAGTTGTCGATGTATGCTCGTGAATTTGGAGAGGTGAGATTAGTTGGTGAAGCAGAATTACTATTTTAGCCGGGCTCCGTAACGCCTTAGTAAGTATGGTCAATTACAGAACTCAGTAACTATAACCACCGTTACGCTGAGGTTGAGTTAGGTCGGGGCAAAATAAAGTTCCATCGTAATGTTGAGGTTGAGCGAGGCCCACGGGATACTCTAACAGACTTTACCCTACGGGTTACCAAATGAGCAGACTTCGGCTATCTTCGGAACAGAGTAACTTCGGGAAACCTCGCCAATGCAGTCGCAGTCCTTCTCTGTCTGCTCTTACAAATCCAGGCGAGCAGATGCGTTTGATAATTGATGAAATAATCGAAATGTTTGCCTTTGTGTCAAATATACATTTAGAGTAACAACATCTCTCTCTATTGGGGACAAAATTTACTTGCATTATTAAACAATTATCAGCTTGAGCTAAAGATACTAAGTTCGTTGTACATTTATTTTACAGTTAAGTTTTTTTTTAATTCGTTTTTTCCCTGGCCTCTACATCACCAATTTCTTTATACCCCCACCAAAACAATATACCCAGATATTTCTTCTTAAAGTTCATTGTTTCATAATATACACACACATGCCTTCGCTCACACTCACTGCTTACTAATAAAGGTGTTCCGGATTCGAACGCTCCGGAACCCACTTTTACTGAGGGCTCTGTCTTTGGGACCCCATGTTTTCTTATGTAATTGAAGGCAATAGTAAACCATTATCTGTTCACCTTGCCTAGAGTCCTTCGAGTCAATTTCCTTCGCTTTCCCCACACAGAAATAAAACCCTGAAAATAGAATTGTGACTACATCAGCTTGTAATTCACTGATCCGACTCGAAAATCAGTACATTGTACTAATATTATAATCAAAGCTTTATGAGCCAGTAGTTATAATTTGTAAAGTAACTGTACATGAGAACGCTCCCCATGCTTTTCATTTTAGTCACGTATAAACAAAATGTTTTTTTTTTTTTGTTTGTTTATTACTTTTTAGTCCGAATTGTTTAAGAAAAGTATGTCTTTAAAAAGTCTTTTTTTTTATTTATAGTTTATTCGCCCTTGTGGCATCACTGGCTCTGACCAGGATAGGGTTACGAAGATGATGGCGCAAATATTGGTAAGGACCTTAATTAAGGTACTGTCTCGGCGTTCGCCTGATCTAATTTGAACCACAGCGAAGGTATTTTGCGACGAAAAAGGCAAAAAAAGAAGCTATTGTTGTCTTTATCCAGCCCTACCGAAAGTGAACAAGAAGCGATTACGTCCAATAAAGATTAAAGTATAAAGTACTTCTAAACTACAACCTTTATTGAAAACTATGTAGTGAAGTTGTTTGTGTGTGTGTGTGAAAAGTGATAGCATAAATCAATGTGGCATCTTTGTCAGCGGAGAGTACGAAGAATGTTGTCATCTTCGTCGGAGGAGAATACGAAGAAATGTAGGTAAGTATTGTGATGTTATGTCAATAATTTTGAAACATTTGTCTCATAACTGTATGTTCTTGTGTTATTCGCATATAAAGAGTACGAAAATAAACGGAGATCCATTTAAAACAAAATGGAGTTGGAACCAGAGCTGTAACGGGTCACCGAGTCAAGTTTTTGACCGGGTCTGACCCGATTTCTGTCCGGTGAAACTTAAGTCAAAGCAGAGTTTCATTGCATTTGAACAGTGTTTCTTTCAGGGGTGACCGGGACCACAGAGCACGGAAATATGACGCCAAATATTCCTAGTTCATTAAATTAAAAGACCGGGTCAAGTTTCGGATCGAGTCAGCTATGTTGGGGCCATGCAAGGTTACCAAAAGTGACCCGGTTTCAGCTCTGATTGTAACTACTAAGAAGTATTAAACAATGGCATCTAACCGCAAGGATAGTTGCATTAGGAGAAATTAATTTTCTGGACCCGGGTTTCCTGCAATTTTTATTTGTCCATCTTATGATCTACTTTGTTCCGTTAAATCTTTGCTCCGTTTCCAACAGAAAACAAAATAGCTTTCTCATTCTCTCGGACAATATTCCCGAAGTTCACTATTCCGAAATTTTTGTGTCCCCAGAAAGAGCATGTAAAAATTAATTCTATCCTAAGAAGTACTAAACATACACTGTTGACTAATTTAAATCAAACTTATTTAAATCATGATTTAAATCGAATGATTTTTTTGTAAATCCATGATTAAATCAAAAATAATTTTGTTTAAAATACAAATAAAGTGCAGTATTTCTAAGCATTCTGTGATTCGAATCGTATGTAAGCATGAAATCTACATTTTACTCATTTGCAAAATTTTAGGATAGAACGTAGTAACCAAATTCACATTATAAGTTGACCCTTTGTATTAAAACTTGTTTAGTATGGTAATGCATATGAAAACAAACACCGAGAAAAAACAGATAATCCAGTTTTTGTTTACAAAACAAAAATAGTTGTTTCGTAACATTACCTTGTTATTACGCAAAATGTATTTGTATCAAACTATTTAATCTCTTTCTGTTTAAAGTTCTGCTATGTGTTTTCGTATCCACTATTGATTTTGACTGTATTAAATATATCTCATTGAACTGAATTTTATTTAAGATATATAGGCAATTTTGGCTCAGGCCGAATGGACGATTTTCGAACACGGTGTTTGTTCACTACAAAGACCACTTGGTAGGATCCGAGATTGAACCGGGCACTCCACGCATCAGAGTGAACACTACCACTGAGCCTCCGAGGCTCCAAGTCCCCAAAATAGCTCTGATATTTTAATGGAATATTATCATAGGGTGTTCCCAAACTGATAGTACAGTTTTGAGGGCTGGAAACACTCACCGAAATGAATTAAAATATATGTTATCAAACTTAAATCCTCGAAAATTTCGTTTAGAAGATGTAGCTTGGAGAAAAGAGGCAATTTTAATTACTTAGGAAGAAATGTCTCAGTCTTACCAGGGAAATGCCGGAATGGTACCAACTAACTAGATCATAGTCGACTACCTTTCAATTAGGAGGATACCGACGTCACTTTAGAAGAAAAGCTAGTACGTAGAAACATTTTTAACCGTCTCTTTTTCGGACTTATATTGAATATTCCTCTGAAACCACTTCAACGTGTATCGACGAAAGCAACGTCGAAGTTTCATGCGTGTTGACCTTCCTTTGTAAAATTACCATCAGTCAGTAACGTCATATCTTCCTTCCTTTTCAAAATTATTACAATTATTAGTCTATTTGCCATGGCTATCTTCCCCAACGAAGCGTAAGATACACTACATATTTGCGCACTTTAGTTTTCACTGTTCCATGGTATTTGTGGAAGAAAACTGACCAAGAAGTTGTTTCAGCGTCACAAGTTGTTTAAATTTTAAAAACAAAACAAAAGATTAAATAAAAAAAATCAACCCTGCAGTAAACAGTGACAGCTAACCGCAAGACCTTTACGGAAAAATCTAATTTCCTGGACATTATTTTTCGCCCTTTACCCGTGCATTCTTCAGTTCTGCCTCTTCCCCGCTGCTTCCCTTCGTTCCTTTCGCGAAAAACAAATCACCCTCTCTCGGACTGCATTGTCGAGGTTTGCCGAAGTTGCCGCTCCGAAGATAGCCGAAGTCTGTTCATTTGGTAACCCCTAGAGATAAGTGTCTAACAGGCCTGGATATAAAGCCATAAACCCTCGTGTGAGACGTAGGCAATCTGGGCTCATGGTTGCTGCCTTTACTAAAGAAGAAAAAGGGTGTGTGACTGTAACTTTTTTATAATAGTGTCAGTTCATTTAAGAGTTGTGTTACGTTTTGAAATTCACGTCCTTGCATTAATTTCTTCGGAATTAGTGAGTCATAATGGTACAATTGTTCCAAATAATATATTTACATTGCTTGTAGGAAAACACTAGGTTTTTAATAGGTGGTCAAAAGTTGAATCCTTAATTAGTCCTTTAAAACTTTTGAGCGTAGCATACAAACACTCTCTGTTGAGGATAAATTTGTTTAAACATATGTTATTAGAGTAGTATTCCAATGATATGTATGAGAACTATCAATTGCATAATAAGTTTTATTTTTGAAAGAACAGGTTAATTTGTCTTTTCAAAAAGGTCTGAGGTACACACCTGACATTAATTTGGGTTTACTCTATTATTTTAAATAATGCAGCAGCATGCGTATAAGAAATTCCATTGCCTTATCACTGCTTCATCCTGATTACTTGAGACAACTTTCCTACTAATTGATCTTCGAATGTGAAAGAACAGAAACCTTGTCAGATTCTCACAGTCATGTTCTTAAGTGAGAAAATTAGCTCGCTCCAAGAACATAAAAAACACGTAAATTTACTATTGGACGCAATATAGGAAAACCTAGAGTACCGTAACTTATAAAGGCGGTGGTAGTGTTCAGGCATTTACTGATGCAACGACATAGTCATCGTTGTTGTCAAATGGGGATATAGTTGCACATTTTCCTGTAAACATTTAGTGCCAAAACGATTTCTGAACAAACAGTAGCTGTAATAGAAACTGTAATTAACTGTAGGTTTCATGTCATTACTCTCACATCTATCAATAATAAAGTCAACAAGGTTTTTCCTCAGTCACACCAGGCAAATGCTGGGATGGTACCTATGAAAATAAGCCCTGAAATTTACTTGACAACATTCTCTCCCCCACCCTATCCCGACCTGAGTCTAAGATGCCTAAAGAAAGACCTTAAAATAATTTGAAAAAATAAATAAAATAGTCAAAATATTTTAAAGAAAACTATGCAACGGGTCATTAAGTTCCAGCTTTAAACCCCGTATGACCTAGATGAAGATATTTTCTTGTATTTGACATTCTTCTCTTAATAAAATTCATACTTAATAATTGGTTAAATCAGAACGATGTAGATCAGAGCTTCCCTGAGACTCCCTTATGTACTAATGTCAGTTGTTCAAGTTCTTCAAGTCGTGAGAAGGCGTCCACACTCAAGACTATTGTAAACATATTGTGATATGGCAGCAGGGAATAAAGCTCTGTTGGCATGGCCTCCTAGTTTTCCAGACCTAACGCTCTGCGATTTTTCTCGTAGGTCTATGTGAAGGGTTATGTCTACATGCCACCATTGCCAATAACTGTGAATGAAATACAGAAGAAACTGTGAATACCAATGTAATTACCACAGTCGATTCAGACATGCAGCGCCGTGTTCGGAGGACTTAAAATATCCCATTGATATCTGTCGTGTTGTACGAGGAAGTCACATATAGCATATCTAAGTGTCTCAAGTTTTTCTACTCATGTACCCTACATGTGTATGTTTGCATCAATTTACAATACACAGAATATACAGGGGTTGGCATAAGTAGGTATCCAGTAGAGTGGGCCGATTTTTTTCAGATATTGGGGTTCGAGTTGTCAAAAGTTGATCATTGGTACAAAATAAAGTCAGGTCAAATATGGCTGTCCTAATAACAGGGTCCCTAGATCCCTAAAGGGCTCAATTGTTTTTCGCAAAATAAGGAATAAAAATACTATACCAGTTTCCACATTTTGGGGTTCGAGTCGTTATGAAAAGCTGTGCATTGGTACGAAATTTAGCCGTGTCAAATGTGCCACTTCTTGGCCATCAAACGTTTTTGGCCGTTTTTCAAACTAAAATTTTCGCGGGTTGAGGGGCCAGGCTAGATATTTTTTGATTTGGCTGTGTTTCAGCGAACAAACATAACATAACATTCTATACAACTTTTGCAAGCTACTGAAACTCAAATTTCTTTAAAAAAAAATTAAAATTATTGTTTTTCGAGCGAGAAAGAGAGAGAGAGAGAGAGAGAAAGAGAGATAAGGGGAATGTTGAGAATAATTGGCAATGTTTCGGAATGAAAGTCAAAGAAATACTCATGGTTTCTCTACATATTTGAGATTTGTGATTTTACCGAATACAGGAGAGTAGGGAGCTTGACAATCCATGTCAAGATTCGCGGAATAACGCCCCATCGCTGCTATATCTAACTTTTAACTCAAGACCTGAGTTCGCTACTTCCTAATTCAGGAATCCTTCGATTTAGGATAATCGGGAACCGAACCCAGAACCACTTTAACTAAAAACAAGAGTTTTCACTAATCGACAAACAAAGAAACCGTCCTGAAATTTTGCTAGGAGAATCTACGTCCTATAAAGAGGTAACATACAAAAAAAGCGGCCAATATTAACTGAGAGGCGCCATGATAGGGAACGGTGTAAAGTGTACAAAACGTATATTTTTATCATGCTATCAACAGAGGTCACTTCTGCTGCACTTTCGCCGCCATGAAGTGAACACTACCCAGATTCAGCGTCACTTCCCACACCGTAGCATTCCTCGCCAAGGACATCTTTAGGAGGTCTGTACCCCCAGAAATTAAGATTTTATATTGTAAAATAGGCACACTTATTTGGATTTTACAAATAATAATAATAATAATTTGAGGAGTACAAACCCTCTAAATAGTTCCATACATGATAAAAAAATACACATTTCGCACCAATATTCAAGCCCTTATCTCAGTACCTTCCTATGGGCAGCTAATTTTTGTATATGACCTTTCTATAGGGCGTAGATTCTCCTAGCAAAATTTCAGACCAGGTTTCGGCGTGATCTCATTTACGGTTTCCTTGTAAGCAAAAAATTATTACACGCTTTATATTAACTTACTCTGTAATGATGTTTCATCTCTGGTTCAAATCTTGCAATGTTAATTTAACTCATTTCCCGACGTCATACAATGATGAAATTTTGCACAACAACGTAAGTCGAGTGACAATACAACATTCAATTGTTACTTTCATACATTTCTATATATGTATATATTTTAAAAACATATTTTAATATATTTTGTTATTACATATTTTTTATCCTAAAATAGATACTAGCCTGCCCCGCGGCTGGGTTTGGATGGTTGCAGAACACTTTAGGATTTGGGCCACAAAATATTAGCTGGAGAAAAATTATGAACACTGAAATAACCGGAAAAAGAATAGTAAATAAAATAAATTAAAAAAGGATAAACAAAAATACGCTTTTTTAAACGAAGATAAATCGACTAAAAAGTAAAAAAATAATAAATTTATGAATCGGAAAATAAAAGCGTAGGTGCTCTTAGATATTATGATAAGGTAAGCAAGAGCACGCACGCTTTTATTTTCCGATTCATCCCTGTATGATTTTTTTTTTTTTTACTTCTTAGTCCATTTTTTCTTTGCTTAAAAAAAGCGTGTTATTTCAAAAACCCTTTCTTATTTTTTTAAGAACTGAAACCAAGCAATTAAAGAACAAAGCTATTACATAATAAAAGTCGTTTTTGGCTTTACCTGGGTCGTATTTAAGAAAGTGCATGCTACTATCGTCCATGCCCGACCCAAGAAGTTGTACTTCTTGCTTGAGATCAACCATTGTTTCTTCACCACCCGTCTGAGAGTCAGAATGTTGACTGAACTGAATAAAATATTTCCACAAAATATGTTTTTTTTTAGAAATGATGCTCTATCAATTTTATAATGGGTCAAGGTCAAATTCAATCTCATAGATATTTCTCGTTTATTATTTAACCTTGAGAGATAATCCGACCTACATTACTTCAAAGGATATTAAGATAATTCATTCGTTTTGATATTTTTCAAAAGTCATAATAATTGTAACATTTAGAAAAATATTTTCTAGATGTTACTCAATATTAAATAAATCTAATAATGAATGACTTTACATACAATATGTTAATTTTAGTGTTTATTAACTATGGAATTACTTGTATCTGTACCTAGAGAGGCTTGATGTACAGGAAAAGTCGGAAGTTGCCTCCATTTCAACTATATGGAATTACTGTTTCTTTTTTTAAATTAGTTGGCCACACTGACTCTTCTGGTGACTTAAAATACTTCTGCGCCTTGTCCCGGGACTTGTTTACAATATTTCCTGGAAATCGATGCATATTTAGATCTCTATGAGTATAACAACTGAAGAAAACTTTCAGATTTATATATGTACAGGGTGGTAACGTAATGCACCGCCAAATTTCGTGATATTATAGTATAAACTGGGCAAAAAAAGATAACTAGATGGGAATCGGCCGCATTTGCAGCATCAGACTGACGAAAGCGTGTGAAAATGAAATTTAGAGCTTTCTAACACCAGAAAAGGAGCTGTTGTGGCATGGTACCTCCAAAGACTTAAAATCTACACTATCCAAAAACTTACATTTCAAATTTCCGCAATGTGCGCGCAAGGGATTCGCAGTAAGAAATGGCGTAGAACAAACTTGACTAATAGCCATAATACGTAGTAAATCACTCTGAAAGATGAGAAATTTCTCTTTCAAGGTTGAAGAATAAATTACATCCAGAAAGATCACATTTCCCGTCCAAAATGAGAGTGTTTCTTTGAATATCACTCGTTTCGATTGAAAATTCCGCTCTAAATAAAAAGAGTGGTTCCGCTTTCCGCTCTTTTGAATTAGTGTATAGATAGATACAATTCACAGCCATATTCAATTCACTATTGGATGAGGACTCTCCCGGGAGGAGTTGGTGTACTGCTCCCACACTGACCAGACGTGTTGGGAGAGGAGGGCCGAAGGAGACTGTGATCGCCACTGTCTTTTATCCACAGCAGCTCCCTAATTGCATCACGATACTGGGTGGGCATCGTCCCAGACCCTCTTGCTTTGGAAAAATCCCTTGGCAGCAGTGGCGACGCCAAGCAGGAGCCAGGGGGCCAGACCCGTGCTCAAAATCTTTGCCCCCTCTGTGCCCCCCCCCCCAGGCAGTGGTATTGCTACTATTAACCAAAGCTTGGGGAAATGTAGTAAAAATCAGTGATTCTTTTTAAATAAAACCTTCAGAAGTATTTTCTTTTAGGTGATTTCAATTGTAGTTTAACCCCTAAAATGCTACTACATAGAGAAGTTCTTTACTTTATCACATAGATTCAATTCAGTGAGTGTAATATTAACGATGAGTTAGAAAAGTATTACAGATTTTTTTTTTTAATTCTACAAGTTTACAAACAGTCGGTGAGAAAGATGTAAAGAACTCTACTAATGCTTCATCAGTTTCCCTGGGCAGCTGTAATAGCAATTTGAGTAAGTCTTGCAGTAAAAGAGGTGTTAGTGATAATCTAGAACATATTTGGAGGAACGAATGTGGCAATAGTAAAGTGAACACTAGTGAAGACGAAGTGTCTCTAAGTGGCGACGAAGAAACTGAAGAGGAAGAAGAGGACAATTCAAAGAGAAGTGGTGTTTATGCAACTTTTACAGCGCAGCTAGAGATAAGAGAAAGTTCTCTAAAAAACCACTGGGTTCCGCAGATGTATCTAAAGTCGTTACTGAAGGACCAAAACAACCCAGGCTAAATTTTTATCCAAAGACTGAATTTGGTGTCGGAAAAAATCAGAGGTGGTAATGCTTGTCTGCCTCTTGGTTTCAGTCTTTCCCATGGATTGAATATAGTGTTTTAAATGATTAAGTCTTTTGTTTCCCTTGCCGCTATTTTCCTGTGAAATCAGACCAGAATAGTATGTTTACTGTTATTGGTTTTAGAAATGGGTAAAAAAGCACAACGGAAAGAGAATCTGATTTCAAACAACATGAAAACAGTGAAGTAGGCCCTACACAAATCGTATCAAGTGAAATGGGACAGTTTCAAAAGTCTAAAATCTAGGGGTAATAGTGAATTATCAGTTTCCTCACAACTTAGTGAAGCCCATAGGAAACTAGTTTGTAATAATAGATTATAACTTAGGACAATAGCACAATGTCTTAGGTATACGGCAGTTCAAAGAATTTCCAAGAAGGGGACTGATGAAACCCAAGGCAAGAACTACTTGATCTTGTGGCAGAAAAAAACCCTCAGTTCTGAAAAACTCAAATGTATGCCACGTAACGCAACATATTTGAGTTCAGAAATCCAAAATAACATTATTAATATCATGGGAGGTCTTGTACTGAACCATATTGGTAATAAACTCGATGCAACTAACGAGTTCCATAAGCCATAGAGTTAATTAGTTAATGCGGTTTATAAAAGTGTTTGAAATGTTACATTTAGTGTTTTTCTTTTTTGTGAGGAAAATCATTTAGGATATAATAATTACAGATATAAGAATTATAAGAATTGGTTTAATTTTGATTAAGATGGCTACTAATATTCCTTCTCTATTACAATAAATAGAATAAGTTCAGTTTACTTTTAACAGAATGTTTTCCTTAGTCCATTCAGTTTGTGAAAACTGAACATACATAATAGTATATGCATATCCGCTTGATTCTTAAGTATGAAGTTCTGCAGATCTGTTCTCATATGTAATAAGCAAAATCCTAAAATAACTATCATCATATAGGCAGCAAATTTGAACTGGGCAGTTTGTACCCTGCCTGATTTTCTTATTTCTCTGTTTGCGCTTAAATCTACCAGCCACACATATTTTAAGCGCCTTGATTAAATAACTACTTACATTAGAAGAGAAATCAATAGTATCGTAGTTGTTTGAGGTAAGTTCTTACATTTTCACTGTTAATTTTTAATGTATTAGCATTTATTGAAAGAGTAAGAACGAAAAACAAAGATTGAAACATTCACTTTGAGCACCAGTTAATTTTAAATTCACTGCTTTCACTATCTTATATATATATGTGTGTGTGTTTAAGTCAAATTTTAGTACTATTTTCAATTATTTGAGGTGGCCCCCTCAAAATTTTCTTGGGCCCTTCATTGGCCCCCCATGAAAAATTCTAGCTACGCTACTGCTTGCCAGAGCCGCGAATCGAACCTCGTACCCCATGACCAGCAGGCAGCGACAGTAACCACTAGACCAGCGGGGCGAACATATATATGGACACAATAGAGGAAGACCATTTTTCAATCAATAAGCTTGTCTGCTGCTCTTATTAACTGAGTTACCGCATAAATTCCCTTCGCTGCAGCAATGTTAAAGATTTCACTTTAAAAGTTCATTTTCCAAGAAGTTAATATAAAAGAAAGCAAATCAGTAAAAGCAAACAAACAAAAATAAAATAATTATGTACAATATTTACCTAAATCATCTCACATGTGATATCACCAATCGTCAACTCAACACCTGCTGTATTACTGTTCTAAAAACAGCTCAGAAATGTAGTAAACTGACATTGAACGAAACGCAATGAAAGATATAAAGTTCGAACAAGGAAACGTCCTTTTAATCAATATTAAAGTCGACAATACGCTTAAAAACAACTTCATTTCCTCTAAACAGGAACACAAACATCCTGGCTGGGTGTTAATTAATTTTCTTACTCTAAGACCACGTATGTGGAAAATTGTTTCCGTTTACAAGGACTTTTTTAGAAGCAAGCAATTAGCATGTTTCCTCTGTGCTTCATGATTAAAAAAACCTAATTAAAAATCTGACATAATATTGGGAAGTACTCATGCTTTCGACAGCAGTAAAGTAGTTCCGCTTCGTCTCAAGTTTATGAATAGTATTCAGAGATCCTGCTACGATTTTCAATTTGACCATGTAAAGAAAAAAATGGTGGATTGAGCAAAGTTTTGATGGGTTTCTATTCATTTTAATCTTTAACAATTTAAAGTTTGTGGGTGCGTGTTTGAAAATTTGGGGAAGGAGTAAGTATCCCTCATTAAAGGCCTCTCGCAGAATCCTTGATAATATTTTATCTTAGTTCTAATTTCTTTGGTCGGATAGCACAGGTGTGCATCGAGTAGACTTCCAGCGCTCGAAACACAAAAATAACTTTTCGAGCGAAAAAAATGCTCGAACATTTTTGCTCAAAATCCTGGATTTAAGAACTCGATTTTTTCTAGCGCTCGAAAGTCCTGAAAATTCTCCTTTCACTCAGTTTATCTTGGTAAAGGATGCAATACACAATGTTACCAACTATGATGATGTTCATAGTATAATTTCGACTTTAAAGATTTGATACAACAGATAACTACCACCAAACAAAATATATACTGTATCCTATTATCGTGATTTCGTAAGTACTTTAACAGTAGCATTCCTGGGAGCTCCAAAGGACGATTCCGAGCCTAAAGATATAGAAATTTGCAATTCAAGACGGGGGCAGCGCGAAACGTCATCATTCTTTAAAAAAAGAAAAATCAGATTTCCGTGAAATTTAATATGGGGGCCTTTTAAGGGGTACCGATTGCAATTCTGAGCCTGAAATTATTGACTTTTGAAATCCAAGTTGGCCGCTGCGTTAAATGTTACAATTGTTAAAAAATCATCAATTTCGTGAAATTTCATATGTGAGGTGTTGGAGGGGCACTGGGTTAAATTCCGAGGCTAAAATTGTTGAATTGTGATACCCAAGATGATGACAGAACGAAATATCATAATTGCTAAAACTTTTCGTCAGATTTTCGTTAAATTTCATATGTGGGGAATTCAAGTGGTTCTGAGTTCAATTTTGGGGTCAAAAATATTGAATTAAAAAAAAATGCGATAGCGAAATTTCATAACTGTTGGAAATCATCAGATTTTTGTTAAATTTCATATGTGGGGTGCTAAAGTGGCGCGAGCCACCGTAGCTCAGTGGTAGAGCGACAGAGTAGTATTCGGGAAGTCGTGGGTTCGATCCCAGCGGCCGACCATCCTGACTGAGGGTATTCCAGGGATTTTCCTCAGTCACACAAGGCAAATGCCGGGGTGGCACCTTCAACATAGGCGCTGGCCGACACCTTCCTGAATCATTCTCTTCTCTATTCAGCCTGGGTGTTAGATGACTAAAGGCCATAAATACAAATTCAAAATTTCGAGCCGAAAAATAATATTATAAATTCAAGATGGCGGCAGTGCGAAATGTCAAAAATCTTTAAAATCATGTGGTTTCCGTGAAATTCATCGGTATGTAGATGTTTGAAGGGAAGCTGAATTTATTTCCGAGGCCAAAATTGTTGTTGAAATCCAAGATGGCGGAAATGCGATAAGTTGTAATTGTTAAAATTCATAAGATTTTCGTGAAATTTAATATCCAGGGCTTTCAAGGTACATTCCATTCGACTGCGAACAAAAAAAAAATCATGAAATTTTCCAGGTAGTACACGGACATCCAATGTACGTTTAGTGAACGTCAGTGTGTTGTCCATTTTCAAAGTCCATCCATGTGGATTTGATAAGTCCCCATGAACAATTCGCCACCTCCGCTGTCGGATATTAGCTGTCACCTTCTGTGTCGGATATTCACCGTCGATCCACAAGCGGACATTGGTGGCAGCCGTAATTGACGGATTAAACTGACAGCAACCGCAATTTTTTCGAGCACTCGAAACTTATTTATACTCGAAGTTACTCGCAGTGAATTTTTGCCTTTTCTTCCGTTTCCTTGCTTGGAGCTTCCCATTTCGAACTCTCAAAATTCGTTCAATGCACACCTCTAGTGAAGATAAATATTAAGTGATTAGATGTTACATAAATTCTTTGTAAGAGCTATTATAAATACTAATAAATTGAGTACCAGAGTGTCAATTTGATACCTTGGCAAGGTAAAGGTGGCAGAGAGTGGGACTGAAAATCCCACCTTCCTTTGTCCCGTAGATTGAGAGTATGTGTGCTATCCCCCATGCGCCATTCACGGCTCGTGAGCGTCGCACAAAGGGTAGATTTACTTTTTAAGAGTCGCCGTGGCTCAGGCGGTAGCGCGTCTGACTACGAATCAAACGGCCCGGGTTAAAATCCCGATCAGGACTCTGGAGACTTTTCTCACAGTGTCTGGTGCTCTGAGGTGCACTCATCCTCTTAACGGAGTAGATCACCCCTCCATCTTGGTACGCACTTTCCATTGATTTACATGGAAATTGTTTTACTCGTCTTATATCTTTCAGGAGCATACTTTTAACTTCTGTTTTCGCCCAGTTTATCGTCATGTTCTCTTTTACTCATGCTATTTTATAGAAATGCAATATTTTACACACGAACAGTATAATTTTCAGTTAACATATTATGATTTATGTAGCAAACTATTAATAATACATTATACTTATATATTTGAAGAAACTTCACAGACCAAAACTATTCACGAGTCAAAATAACCACCGAGACAAATTCTGTGAAGGCAGAACTTAACGATTCTACTTCCGAGAGGTATAAAATGAGTAAAACAATTCCCGTGTAAATCAATGGAAAGTGCGTACGAAGATGGCGGGGGGTGATCTGGACCGTTAATTACCACAGTATCCTTGGTGATCCTGGACACATTGAAAGGTAGAGGTGGCGTGTGCGCATCGCAAAGGAGATAGCTTTACTTTTTTTATATAAATAATATTTTAATAAACATACACTTAAGTCAACAACACTTTGATTTCGTTAACAAGAAATTCACCAGGTAGATGACTGGATGGTGACATAAACTCATGGAAAAGGGTCTTCGTTCTTAACTCCCTTGACGCGTTATATACGTTCCATTAACTTAGTGTACTTAAAACAATCTTAGGAAATCAAGCCAAAATGCTTTAAACAAGGTTGAATCAAGCAGCCTCGTTTACAAAATTCAAGGCTGAAATAGTCTTGATGACAATAACAGGAACAAGAGTGACAATAGTACAGGGCCGTCAATGATAGACCTTGCAAGTTGAATCAAAACCATAGTGGAACTGCAGAAACTCATATTAGTTAACAACATCGGCATGCTGACATTAGGTATCAAGCCGAAAGTGTTTTTCTCAACATCCCCATGAGCATCGACATCTAGCCGACAATGGCCCGGTTAGCGTATATGATCGAGTCAACGATGGACGCCTCCGTCGGCCCGTCGTCGAAATAACACATTTTCCGGACCCGTCATCGGCTCATAGGCGGTTTCAGCACTACTCCCTCCGTAATCCCGGCCGCATCCCAAGTGATGTCGGATGACGGTTCCCTCACGCGTTACACTAACAGAACATTTTAATAAACGGATTTAAGAATATTTAACAGTATTGCTAGAAAACAATGTGATCGTGATTATATTTTGTCTTTATACCTTTATGCGTACTGAACTTCGTTTTCTTAATGGCTATTAACTTTAGCACTTGTCTTTTCCACTTTTCCTGGAATCGAACCTTCAATCATGTGATCTGTTTTAACCACTATCCTACGGGGGCATTTTCTGATTTTTAATCGCTTATAAGGCTGTAGTCTTGAAGAAATGCAATCACGAAAAATATACATATATGTCGACGACGGGCTGACGGGAGCAAAGACGATATTACGTCGGGAATATCACTTTAGCCGCCGACTCCAGAAAAAGTGTAATTGCGACGTCGGGTCGAAAGCGACTGCTGTCGTCGGCCCAACGCATATGCCCAACAAAAATTCAACTTAGCAGCTATCCCATCGATGACCCGAACAAGCCAGCCGCCGTCAAGTCGAAAAGTGGTTAGCGCTTATGTCCCGCTGATCAGCGGTCTGCGATCCTTGGATCGTCACCCATGCAGCCATAGTTTGCAGCGGGCCGACAAAGTTCAGCGGCCACTTGCTCGTGGGGTTCTTAACCGAACTTCTACACAACCAAAATATTGAGTACTGACGTATATCCTAGAAATGTACCTCAGTGGTACAGTAGTCTATGTTTCGTAGTACTACTACATAGGAGAATTGAAAACGTCAGCTAGTGTGTCTGCCCTCTTGATATTTAGTTCGAGTTAATCCTTCAAACGCTCGAGTAGACTGGTGCCTGATTGGATAATTCATTCTATCCATCACATACCACTTATATTCACATCTTAACTTGTTACAAAAGTTCCACCGCGGGGATTCTGCCAAGGGTTTCTTTTTCCAAAGCGAGAGAGTCTGGAACGGTACCCACCTAGCATCGAGAGGACAATTCGGAAGCTGCTGTGACTATCATAGTTGAGAGCTTCGGCTCTCCTCTCCCAATACGTCTGATCAGCGTGTGAGCAGTAGACCAACTCCTCCCCCCAACAGAGGCCTCATCCAGTAGTGGATTGAATATGACTGTGAATTAGTTTTGTTTTTATTAAATTTTGATATCCGGGACAATACACATGATGAAGGTTAGCTTATTCTAAATTCCAAAATCTGATTACAGTTCTTTATTCATATGACTGACACATTCTCCTCTCATTGTCTGTTGTCTTACCACATATTTCATAGCTTACTATAAGTTTTTGTCACATAATTCACAATTTGAAGTTTTATTATTTTTAGCAGTTAGATTTGTCCATTCTGTAAAGTAAACATTCGTAAGCATAATTGAACGTTAAGTACATTGTGATCCAAAGACTAGCGTGTTTTCATATGAAAATAAGATGCATTTGAACATCGTGATCATTCTGAGAAAATGTAACACAACGTTTAGTTCAACGTTCAACGTGCTGATAACTAGGAGACCGGGGTTCTCGCCCAGGGCCATTTTTCGTTGTTGTTGTTTCTTTTATAATAACATAACTTTCTTTTTCTTTTCATTTTTCAATGGTTGCTAATTTTGTTTCCATTTGTCTTTTCAATATTTCATGCATTTCACGATCAAAGGAGGCTAGACTCTTTCTCGTTATACCAATTTTCAACATATTACGGATTTTGTGGACACGTTACGCAAACTAATGTTAGAGTTTTTTCATCATACGCAATTCACATCACATTTAACACAAGTAACTAACACAGTCACTTACTGCCAATTGGGAATGTTATTTTCCCCGAGAACGTCGTAATCTCAGACGGAAGTAGTTTGTGTATCCTGGTTCCTTCACCCCGGAAAGATCTGAAACGCAGAACGCACTTATAAACTAATCATTCACTCCAGCTGTAGGACGACATTTGTTGAAGTTACGTAGGAAAGTAATACTTGTAAAGGTACTATTACACTATCGAGCTTGCTGATTAGCTTGTTCGAAGAGCCTTCACTTGAGCAAGCGTGGAGGAGTTTTTGCTATTGAACTGTCGAGCTTGCTTATCAGCTTCCTCGACGAGCAAGCTCGTCAATGTAAGGCGCTATTATACTATCCTTGACACGTATACTGCATCATTCGGACCAGCCTACGAGTTCTAGAATTAAATGCAATCATTTTTATCAAAAATGTTGCAACGCTTAATCTATCAACAACAAACTCCATGTAGTTCATTCACTCTTAAATCAACATAACAAACATTTGAAAGCTGTGCAGTTCTGTTAGATCTACACACACACACATACACAAAAAAACATGAGAGAGAAAGTGCCTCTTTCACAAAAAACCTTGAGACCTTGTCCAGGAAAGTAACTAGCCTAAAACCTCAGGGGGTTCAATCTAAGTTTAGTGGGGGAGGGCTCAACCCAAATTTAAGGGAGCCAAAAGATTATACAATCAGCTTCCACGGTGTTCCTGAGTGTGTGTGAGAACTAGCGAGAGAGACAAAGAGAGAGAGGGAAAGTAGCAGAAGTACAAATATTTCACACAGAAAAGTGACTAGCTTCTGATGATCAGACATGATTACAGAAAAATAAGAAAGTTATAGAGGAATTGTGACATGATGCAGCTATTATTTTTAAAATTTCCAAAATATTTCTTCATTTTGACAGTGGATGTCCTGCTTACGATATGCTAGAAGAAGGGTGTGTGTGATCGTACTAGAGGGGCTCAGATCCCGTCTCGTTACGAGCGTGATTGTATCCATACTTAATTAAAATAGGCTAAAAAGCATTGACTTTATTATAAGCTTTGAATTTATTTAAATACCTCTGGGTCGAATCGGATGATGATAGCTAGAATTAATTGGTGGAACGAAGAATGTAGGAGAAAACGAGAGAACCACAAGATAATCCACGCACACGGTCTTTGACCACTACAAAACCCACAGGGCACAAGCTGGAATATAATCGACGACCTCTCGCACCAGAAATGGGCTTTATTATAAAAAGAAAACGCACAGTAAGCGTTACAGTTTCGGTTTTCTATTAAAACCTCTCTCAGACGAAACACTAATTAACACTATTAGTTCATAATAGGCAACAGAAGGCCAAGAGATCCAACTACATTTTCCGCCAAACACGTCCCAGAGATCATTCACTTTCCGAAACTAAACCAATTTCATGAAAACTTGACTAGGGGGTGTGGTCTGTGAGCGTCAAATTGTGATTGGTTGAAATTTGTTTAGTTTGGGAAAATGAACTATCTCTGGGACGTGATTGGGGAAGTTGTAGAAAGGATCTATTGGCCTATTGGTCCTTAGTATGAGTTGATAGTGCTCATTAGAGTTTCGATGAGGAATGTGTTGATTGAAAACCGAAACTGCAACGCTTACTGTGCATTGTTATTATAAAGTCAAGTGTATAAGACTTTTTGCCTTATTGTACTTAAAATCAGGTTTGTGTTCAACCTTATAGTAAAATCAAGGTTACAAAAAGAATAAATTTAAATAGAATAAAAGCCTTCGTGCCAGTATAAAATTGTAGAAATTAAAATAGAATTAATAAAACTCAAATTTAAAAGTTAAATATCTATATATTTCTTCTTCAAAATTACTCTTGTGGTAAATTCATACATCACAAATACGTATACATACTCGTTTCACGTATATCCCAAAGAACTATTTAGTAAGTTCACACCTGTATATGGATCCGGTTAAATAGTCTGGACGTTTGGTTTAATACTAGCCTTTCGATCGACCACTCTCATCCTTACAGGTTTGTCCGAGGCAGCAAAAAGCCCTTGAGGATGAATGCCAATATTCATCGGAGTTTCGTCACATACGTGCAGCTCAAAGGAGCTCAAAATGTAAAGGATAGCAATTTTTAGTTCCAATATTGACAAATACCTTCCTGCAAAACGTTACCAGAGAAATAAGTAAAAAACATAAAATTATGCGAAAGTACTTTATCTTCCAAATATCCTACTAATCGCAAGACATATGCATCACAATAATTTTAACTAAAGTAAAGGTACTATTCTACTTTACTGTGTAAAGTGAGGTTCAGTACATACTGATTACGTTCTTCTTGTCTACGTACACTTAAAACGAGAGAAAACAATGCAAGGACGCTCTCAAACCTGGAATTAGGTTATGCTGTATTTCTCTCCCACATCGTAACTAAAATGTACCGTAGAATGTGGTGAAGCTTTTCTTTGATCTAACCTGTTAATTATCATAAATAATTTCAGTACATGTTCGGCGAATTTCTCAATGAAGACGATAGTAATAGTTTAGTATTCCTTCACCAGAAGTGTTCAAGACTCAGTAGTAAGTTCTGCGACAATCTGATCGGAAATGTTTGTGCAAATATAGATGTTCCGAGACTATATTTAGTAGCTTAAGCTATTGTTAATTATTCTACTTATATTATATGAGTCAATTTCCTCTAGAGTGTCATAAAATATTAAAATATAGTACTTCAAATTGAAATATGTTAGCACTTTATATAAAATTTGCATCAGGAAAAAAAATATTCAATTGTAATCACACCTTTCCTTACCGTTTCGTTTCACTCTTAGTTAGACGGAATAGATCGGTTCAAGCTTCCAAAATCCGTTGATCAGCACAAGCAGAGTCTTCTAAGTTACTGAGGCAACTCAGAGATTTCTACGTAGCTGTGAGTCAATCTGGCTTAGTGCTCGAAGTGGGTTAGAAAAGGTAAGGGTAAGGTAAGCTTGCACCTAGTGGCGCCGATTGCCTATTGAACAGGGTCGGATCTAGAAATTGCGTCCCCCTTCCTGCAAAACACTTCTAAGGTCTTCCCATTCCATCTTTGAAAAAGGAGAATTTTGTAAATCACATGTGTTTATCGAAATAAGTTATTAAGAAAATTGAAAAAATATATAGTGGATGTTAACTTTAATTGTGATTGCATTTAACATATGTACGATGGGGGATCGTAAAGTTTTAATTATCACTCAGAAGTTATTGAGCTATGTGTATTAAATTTGACCAGTGTATTTAGTGGTCCTTATGTACATGACGGAGAAAAACTCCTTGTGTATTTCGTTTCTTTACTAGATGCATTATATGTCAGTAATCTGCAAAATGGAGGAGATTGAGGTTCCCAGCGAAATAGAGTTCCTGCATTTGAAGGTGAACAGTGCCCGGCAAATCCGTGATGAAATGATGGCTGTTTATGGTGATGACTGCCCGTCATATGACACTGTTTTGAGGTGAAGAAGGAAACTCTAAATTACCCACATGTCGCTCACAGACGATCCAAAGACTGGAAGACCATCACGCACGGACTATGCTGCCAGTGAAAAAAATAGAGGATTTCTTTTAGAAGACCGACGAGCAACCATCCCAATTATTGTCAAGGAAACTAAACTGTTACGGTAGTGTGTGGAAAACTATTTACGAGCAACTATATGTCTAATGTGACTACACGATGGGTTCACCAAAGGTGTTCTTTTCCTTACGGAAAATGCATCAGCTCAGTCAAGTTTCAATTGAGAAAGCAAGGTTCTGTGGCTTTGAAATCTTGAAGTATTTACTCTATTCTCCCGATCTTACCATAAGCAACTTTTTGTTTTTCCCAAAGAAAAAACGCAGTGCGGGTTGGGCGATTTAACGACGAAAATTACGTCATTCCAAAGTGGAACAGTGGTTTTCAACGCAATCTACAGACTTCTGCAATGACTGCCGGCGGAAGGTCAAGAAAAGATACAAGAAGTTCATTTTTTTTCTCCGTCATGTACATAAGTACCACTAAATATACTGGCAAAAGTTCTTACATTTAGGTAAATAACTTCCGGGTAATATTAAAACTTTACGATCCCTTCTCATATATATACAACTTGATATCTTAATGAAGTAATCAAAGTTGTAATGGAAACGAGGTAGAGTAAAAATTCTTTCATGTATTATAACTTGAGGATTGAGATTATTTCAACTACCACAGCATTCAAATACTTACGTAATCAACTACAACAGCATTACTTACTTGCGTAATCTCTCTTTTTCATTAAATAATGATAATAATTCTTTTGCCTTGCTTTCATATCTACAAAATATTTTATTAACATTTCCCCTCTTAGCCGATTCTACGGCTTTTACATGGATAATAGCTGACATTTGAAGATCGCTAAGACTCTTCTGTTCCATTGAACTCCTTAACTAGCTTTTTGTACTCTACAATACAGGCAAAGTACGAAATAATATTAGGGCAGTCAGTATCTCAGAATAGCTTGAAGCTAAAGTATTACGCTCAATGATAATAAAACATGTTAATTCAAACACTGTTTCCATGTTTGAAATTTCATTTTTAAACACATCACGCAGAAAGAGATCAGTTCCAGAGGCGGAGAAGGAACAATGTCATTTTCATACTTCCTTTGAAGTCTGTCAGCTGCTTGTTATTTTTAAATTATCTTCTGGTAGATCAAGAAGAACTTTAGGGAATAGAACTGAAGTGTTTTCTATAAAGTTTTCTAGAGTTGTAAAACGTTCATCAATTTGACTATTTACTATGTCCAAAATAACATACAAAACGTTAACCCTAAAGACATTCTCTCCGTTTGAAAATCAAGTTACTGGTTCCATTTTTCATCTAGCAGCAACAGCTTCATCTTCTTTAATGGCTAGATAGTCTCCTCTCATCTACTTCAACTTTTTTTTTATTAAGAAAAGTCTGCAAGTAGCTTTTTCAAGATCTATATCTTTTCCATGAAGAAATTTAGAGGTGATGGTACTCAATTGAGTAAATATCTTAGATAACGGTCAGTAAGACAAATCGAAAACAGTTCAAAAGTTTCGTAAACCTATTTGCGTCAGACACCTCGTTCTGACTTTTACTTTCAAGTGAAGTCCTTGTAAGTGTTTTTATACCTCTTCTTTACTGCTAAAACTTGATTCATGTCTTGATGTCCATATAACGGATTGAGATTTTTCAGTGTGACATCAGATTCACCTGTTATTGAAGATAGGATATCGCATCTGTTGATACTGTACCTGAAGAAAATATCTATAATAAGGACTGTAGAGTTGTGAAATAATTTGCTTCATCTCTCACACTTCCGACAGCATCATTGGAAACCTAATTTAAGTTGCGCTGCACAATGAACATATACAACAAGTTATTAATTACTTGCTGTTTCTTCTTCACGCCCATGTAGCTTTGTCCTGATGCACTTTTTTGTGTCTAAACTAAGCCTAATCTGCAGTTGCGTCCTTTACATAGAAAATTCCGAGGAAGAATTCTTCATTTTTCACAATTGCCACTTCCTACGCTTTCTCTCTCTTCAATTAAGTTTCTAGAGCAAACAACCAAGCTCAACTGATCTTGTTTAGAGAAATCCTGGGTAGTATCAACAATCAGTGAACTTTGAGCTTTGAAGTCATAGTTGACAACTTGATTTTGTATGTAATGACTTAGATACCAAGTATGTCCCTTCGGTGTGCTTGCTGCTTGTGCCATGATACTGTCATATTTAGCTAAAAGCTGTACCGTCATAGTTCTCATCCTGCTCGTTAGCTCGATACTTTATTAAAGGAAACAGGTAAGATCTCATTAGGTGCAGTTCTAAACAATAGCAGTAGAAATTCAATACTGAAGAGACGAAAAACATGACAACAAAATACATTGAATAACACAATACATTATGTCCTTTTATTAGACAAACACAGAATTCCCTCTAGCCTTTATAGTTAATGCCATACCTATCTTAATACGAACAGTGTAACAACATAAATTTTACATGTGAAATAACTTATTTACCTTGTTACTCAAGTCATCGTCCATCTCATGTAGTAGAGTAAAATCTCAGAACAATTCTTATCACAGTTTTACCTTTTGAAGAATTCGCTTCATGTATTTAAATATTGTGCATAATGAAGTAAAGATTCCATAAAATATTTTCCCCTTTAGAATAACTCATCAAGCTAACACTTCATAACATAAAAATGATAATATTCGCCTGCACGAATTCCCAATAGAAACGTATCACTAAAGAATTCAGACATAAAAATATCAGGTGTTTGTTTGTTTGTATACTGAACTGCGAACTATGTAAAAGTTCGTTGCTATACTCTTTAAATATCAGGTGATCACTGTTTTGTTTCACTTCACCATAAACCCAAATAATCAGGTAGTTCCATCAGAATTTCTTTTGACAATTGGTTATGACGTCAGAGCTGAGAGTAAGTACTCCATAGAATGACCATTCAAATTTATTGGCTATAGAGTAAATATTAAACAGAAAGTGCAATCAAAATCAAAAGCTTCAAAATTCGTTCTATCGCTGTTTTTGAGATCCTCTAAATGCAAGACCTCTTTTTAAGATCTAAATGAGATCCTCTTTTTGCCGACATAAGTGTGAAATCAAAGAGTTCCTCTAAAACCTTGGCCTAACGTTTATTTCAAGACATTTTTCTGAATTTATACAGTAATATATTATTTTATTTTCCTACCAATCAGTGATGGAAAATCAAACAGACTGAAATGTGCTGTTGTGATTTACTATGAGCTTTGATATATATATATATATATTTGATAAGCCATTTCAATCACTAACCAATGCTCCATATACTGTTACCATTGATGAAACTTCGGTTCCTTTTTTTTCCAAGTCCGGGCTCCCTCAGGGGTCGACCCCTCCCCCTTATTGCGGTGTTTTGCGGTCCACAGATCCGGCCCTGCTATTGAAAGTAAGGGCAATGAGCTCCCATTAACAAAAAGGTAGAGGCACGCTAAATCCAAAATGAAAAAGGTAATGGTACAGTGAGGGCCCTTGTGCCCCCCAACTTCCAACACTGATCTGGCTTGAAATATTTGGACTATTGTCTCGGCTCGAGCCATGACAATACCGACTTCACTTATGTCAAACCCATCAAAGCATCGACTATTCAAGCCAGCATTGCCAGCAGTCCAAATGCTGGTTAACTATACTTTGTGCGTGAAATCGTTAACAGCATTTGGTCCATGACTGTGAGACTGAGACCGTAGTTAGTTTTCACAGCACTGTTATTAGTAAATATCAATAGAATCCGTTAGAATTGAAAGGAACTACATATATGCACGTTACATAGTTTTGAGAAAAACTAAAAAAAAAAGTTGTTGGTACATGACATTATCGGTTACGAATATTTTTTTAACCACATTTCAGCAAATGGATTAGGGCAATTCAGGCGTGTGAATAAAAATACAGTGCTGCGATTAACTTGTTAAAATAGAGTAATAAAGGGACCGCACTCAGTTCCTTTTTATTTTATATGGGACTTTTACTGAATGACAGGTATTTGAAACGTAATTTACTAGGGATGTAATGTGAGCGTGAGCATGTCTTAATACGTATTTATAAAGAAAAGAAAATATTTATAAGAAATTATGCCATTAATCATCCTCATCTTGGGTTATATTTGTTGTAGGTCACCAAAAGAGTTCGTTTTATTATAGAATGACTGTGGAACGTGTACCGAGCCGTCGCGTCGTAGAAAAATTGGTAGAGCTCTGGCTTAGCAGTCGGTTGGTCCTGAGAACGGTGTAGTGCTGATTGCCACGCGTGCTGACTGCCACAACCAGTTTTTGGTGCTGATTGCCACAATTCTTTTATCATGAAAAAATAAGACTTCACTGGCGTGCTGACTGCCAAGAAAATAAATCAGCATTTAAAAACAGCATTTAACGAGATAAGGAAGGGTGGAGAGGGGAATTTTCACATGTACGTACATATGTAGAATAGAATTACAGTAAAATTTATGTAATAGTAAAACATACACTAAAATACATTGAAACATTAAGTAGACAAAAGAATCCCATGTTTCCGATAATTCTTGCACGGATGCATCACCAGTGTATTAAGCAGGTTACACGGTTGCTTGACGACTACGGACGACGTAACGGGACCGGGCGGCCAGATGCATGAAAGAAACGCGATGAATCTTATTTCACACCACATTTAATCCATACTTCCAGGCGGCTTCGATAGGAACCTTGTCACTTGCTTCAGCGCAAGTACACGTCGTTCAGTAAAACTAAAAAAACTTAACCCTCTAATATATTCCGACATAGATTAGACTAATTTTTGTATGTAGCTCAAACTTCGAAGGCATTTGCGCAAACCGCTATGGATTTGCAAATCTTCAATAATTACTTGTATCCTGTTTTCAACTTTTCTGTAGATTGGATTCCTCCTCTCCTGTGGAACTTGTACCTTAAGTTTTCTGTAAATAAGAAAATTTGATCCAAAGATGAAATTGAGGCAACTTCCGATTTTTTCTGTTCATCAAGCCTCTGTAGGTACAGATACAATGGATATTAAAGAGTGAAAAGTATGTGACTGGACCGGGGATCGAACCCGGGACCTTTGATTTTGCGTCTTGATTTAGGCTTTTTACTAGTGTAAAAACGTGCGGATAGTTCTTGGAGATTGTTTAACCGGTGATGTTAACCTTCCACACCATTGTTTGTGCGGTATCTCTGCCCGCTTCAGTTCCAAGTTTTGACGGGAATGTTAGGGTTCTCGACCCATTGTTGCGTGAAATAATCGTTGAAATCTTCAACTTTTTCTCCACGTGGACTCCACTTCCATTCCATTCTCCACGTGGTTTGCTCCATGGTAAGCAACCAGTCATCATCAACACTGATGTGTTGGCGCACTTCTTCATTATGCAAGTACTCATCTACTTTCAACTTTATTCACCAAGACTAAATTTTGCACATTCCCCCAATGCTTTGGTTGAGTGAAAGTTATAACCAGCTACCTCGGAATTCGGAAATATAAAATTTAATGCGTTCAGAGCTGCACTTTCCAAGTCCACTTTCAGCACACTGGGTACGTGCTGTTCAGACCAAGTTTTTACAAATGTAAACAGGTCTCTATATATACTTTCAGTTTTGTCAGGAAACAATGTGTACAAAATTGGTACGATCAATGTGCTCTCACGCGAATTCCCTATGTCTGCATGAACTGTGTGCAGCTGCGCAAATCGTTTCGAGCAACTCCTGAAAGTTCCATTTAAAAAAAACACTGCTGACTATGCTTCAGCGTTGGCCTCAGACCATCATATCCAAAACATAAAGTCCGTTTATCCTGTTCCAATCTATCATATTGCAGAAACGAAGTGCTGTATTCGAACCTAAGTAGATCCTCTGGAAAATCTACTTCTTCAGGTGTAGAATTGTTTTGCTTGACGCCAAGAACTGTCCTTCTAGCATTGTTTAAATAGCTCTTTTTTTTCTATACAGTGGAACTATAGTTACAAGATCAAGTCCCTGGTTTATAGGAACAGACATCTCGTCTCTAAGAATTTCAAATACTGATGTAAACTCATCTTCTCGGGCCCTCTTCTTACAGTTTGCGAGATGCTTTCTTAATTCGCAAGCTGCGACGTCCGAGGTGCACGTGTGATTTACTCAGCGGAGTTGATGCAATATCGTTCTCAGTTTTCACTTTCCTAGGACACTCCAACTTCTTTCTTTCCACACATCACTAAAAAATGAAAAGGCAATATGTTTATATAATTCACTTGTATGGTAGTCTAGGTGATGATTAAATCAATTAAAATAGACTTCTCAAGAGTAAAACTGTTATTCTAAAATTTCTAAAACATATTTGAAAAACTTTTAAAAATTTCGATATAGACAATTAGACATATTTCCAGTTTACATAAGTGTTGCTGTAATTCTATTCTACACATGAACATGTGAAAGTACCCCTCTTCACACTTCCCCCTCTTCCGAAATGCTGTTTGATTCAGGTTCGTGGCAGTCAGCACGCCAGTGAGGTCACACGTATTCGTGATAAAAAATAGTGACAATCAGCACCAAAAACTGGTTTGTGGCAGTCAGCACATATTCCTGGGAACGACCTCAGCGGCCATCCATCCTGACGGGTTTTTCCTCAGTCATACCAAACAAATAGCCTGATGGCACCTGCTATGTCCTGACTGACATAGGTGTCATCAGATAGGGTTTGTTTATTGCACAGGAGCGGCCAAAAAACGTTGAAGTCTAATATATCTTCACCGCATATTACAACTATTTCCTTGAATTGGCTCTCAGAGGGTGTAATTTCTATCCTTTTTAAATGAACGTTTAATAAGATAACACACTCTATCATATCATAAGTATTAGCATGATGATTCCCAAAGATGCATACACCTTATTTTAGCATCCTCTTCTTTGTGCAGTGACTACGTCTCGTGTATAAGAAAAAAAGAGAGTAATTTTCATACCAATTGTTTTTGTAATATTCAATTTTTTGTTCTATAACTTGATTCTATTATTTGTGAGTGTATATTTAATTTGTAAATAATGCTATCCCTTCCTACTGTTCTGCCATCAGCTTTTATCTTTCTCTCTTTCTTTCTTTATCTCTGTAGATTAAGGATATTTGAATTTATTAATTGTATTTTTTTTTTGTAATATGGCTAACTAATGAATATGGATTTTGTAGTAGCTACCAAAAAGTGCTTTTCGTAGTTGTGTTGAGCAGAGCTTTGGAGGATTCAGCTGGGTCAGGAGAGGGTACTGACCCTAGAGTAACTGTAAATGACCGAAATGTTCCATGCTTCTATCTGTTTCTCTACTTTCAGCTAAAAAAGAGGCGATTGAGGAGAAGGCAGAGTTTGATGACGTAGATGGCCACAGCACCGACTGAGTTCGACGATACAGCGACTTTTGGGCGTGATCACTGTTATTTGATAACTTTTGGGCGTGATCACTGTTATTTGATAACTTTTTGAGAGTTTTCATTTTGTTTTATTTAAGTAAATATAGGAACTGTTTCGACTCGCGACACAGCTACTCACAGTCGACGGGAGCACACGGTTCAAGTGACAACTGCGTCGGGACGCAATGTGAAGTTGTACTCTGGAGATAGGCCAAGCAGTAACTAAATTGCGATTAGGGCAAGTCTTAGTTTCAAAATGAATTTCTGAAGTCAGTTAGATAGAAACCAGACTTCGTTTTCGGTCGAGGTTTTCTGCAGCATTTAGTATCTAGCGCTGCAAAGTGCTTTATCGCTGATATGTAAAGCCGCAACGATCATCTGGAAGCAAGTTCTCACTAGAAGACAAGACTAGACAAGGTGCAAAATGAAATAATCAGATTCTAGTTTCTCTAATTTTGGCGGGGCCATAATTTGAAAGATTCACTTTATTCAATTCCAATAATTTTTCGATGCACATATTTTAATATTTGTAATTAATTTCTTCCCTGGGCTTATTAATTTATTGTTTGAAGTTTGATGAGCGAATTTCGATTTTTGAAGATGCGTTGTTGTTATAAGTTTGCCTGCCAAGATGCGCAGATGCGCGTCTGACAAGCATTTTGCGCAGATGAAATTACCTCATTAATGAGATCCCGGATGTCTTAGTTTTCTCAGTACTACGTCCAACAATATCCAAGGATACTCAAAGACCTCAGGATATTGGTAGTACACCCTATAGTTCTATCGGGACCTGAGCCCGGCGTAAACTGGACTAAAAAGTCATCCCCTATTTTTTTTTTCTTAAATCAAAAAGACATCCGACCTCATTGATGGGAAAATGTTTATCTGAATCGTCTGACGAAAAAGTTATACTCTGCGAGGTTATTCAGGCGTTTCAAGTACTGTGGAGTGTTAATGCAATTTAAACGTAGGTCCCATTCACTGCAAATTTAATTCCTGAGAGAAAAGATTAAACCGAGTGTGGGGGAAGTTTGCTGTGCCGTCCAAACTCACGTTCCTGAGACACTGACTACGAAAGTTCTGTAAATAATATTCTATCTTCTTCAACATACGTTTATCTGATTATCATAAAATGGATTATTGTGTTTCTTTAAGAGAGTTCCCTGGTATCATTAGTTCAAGATAATGCTTTCCAGATCATAAATGCAATTCGTTTTAAGAAAGGATATGCTTCATTCCTTTAGGTGCTATATACTTCAGATTGAGTGTAAAATTCCGAGCAGGATTGAGTTCTAGTTATCAGCATATACCTTCCATGCTGCGCTTCAGATTGAAAGATAAGAAGTAATCCAGGATTTGAAGCAAGTATTGCGGGATGCGGGGTGTCGCCTGCGAAAATCTGGGTAGAGAGTTTTCTAGTTAGCGCTGTCTTTGAAATCGTTAATCTTCTTCCCGGAAAGAAAACTGCTACTAGTGGTTGCTGAGTGAAGGCACCTGGAAACAGCGATAATATGACTGATGAAGGAAAATCAGTTCAGTATCTGAGTGCTCCCAAGTTTTCAATGATTCATCAACTCTTAAGTGATTGAATACCAATTTACTGCATGTGTATTACTTGTACATGTAAGCTAAGATTCAAAATTTTGCAGAATTAGAAAAATGAGAGGGAGAATTGATGGGATAATATAAAGTAGTCTTTTGGTGCTACTCGCAAATTTGAGCGAGAAATTGACAAACGGATTGTTGTTGGAAAGCTCTAGAGCGCTACCGGTATTACATGCTCTTAAATGTAACACTGATAATCATGATCATCAAGGAGAAAAATGTCTAAGAGAAAATTGATATCATGGTCGGGTATTTCTGAGTGAATTGACTTGGACTCTAATATCTATGATAAACTAGATGACCTCCCGAATTTGAGTCAGTTACAATTTCCAGAGATCGCTACTTCGTCAACTCATGTTATTTGACAATTAAATAGGTCATTAAAATCTAATCACTTACCAATACACATTCGAGGACCAGCTCCAAATGGCATATAGGTAAATCTTTTAATCTTATTTTGTTCACTGAATCTGTCTGGATTGAATTTTCCCGGATCTGGGTGATAGTCAGAGTCCCTGTGAATGCTATGCAGTGGTATGTACAGATGTGTACCTTTCTCTATTGTAACGTTTGTTCCTGGTATTGTATACTCTTTGGTACATCTTCTGGTCATAAAATTCACTGATGGATACATACGAAAAACTTCTGTAAACGAAAACAAAGGAAAGCAAACATTCTACTTTATTATTATTATTTTAAGAAGTGATAATATTCATAATAGTTGGTATTACCAATTGTCTTAGTAATAGTAATATTTGATTCGGGACTTAGATTTATAATTAGTTTGGACCTCTGGTCACTTGTTGGAAAGCCTCACAAGCAGTTAGTTTCAATTAGTATGAATTAAAGCCAAAAGAAACTGGCTCGGTGTACAGCACAGACATATATGTCTAATGTCTATATTCTATGATATTCTAGGTTGTCTATGATATACAGCATTTAACACATTCGAGGGTACGGAATCAGTGTATATACTATGACTATTTCTAGGAATATAGCAGGTTGATTTAGCTCTAGAAAAATTTTAAGAACATTGTATATACATATTCCGAATTTCAAATCCAGAATATGCTTTTACTATTCAGAAAAAAGCTTATGAACCTATAGCCTTACTAAAATATGTTGCCTGCTGTGGGAAAGTTAAGTATACATGGCCCATTTAGGATGTAAAACGATTGATTAAAATGACAGCCTCTGTTCTCTATTAAAATTTTTATATAATATAATATTTTGATATGGATCTTGTGTAACAAAACTGAAATATATGTTGCTTTCCTTGCTTTTATGAACTGTTACAATCGCAGGAAGATTTAAATGAATGATGTTTTTAATATTATTATTGAATAAAATGATTAGGCTGATTAAAACTTTTGAATATTTGTTTCACTACTGGATTACATAATGGTACTTGTAACCAAGGCTTAAGTAGTACACTTGGAATTTAATAAATGCATAGTGAGATATCTGTAAACAGTATACAGTATACTTAAAAGTTAATTAGAATATAAAGTTGACGTACGGATGGACTATGGATATTTCCCCCTGAAATATATGGCAACGTGATCTAACGAGGCCGCTCGTTGTGAATGATAGAAGTAAAAGGTACTATTGTTTTCGAAATACATCAACTGACATGCAAAATGTAACCTTTACCACGAATCGAATTAAATAAAGGTATTTTAATAACATAACTTTGCCTTGTATTTGAATTTATTTATGGCCTTCAGGAAGTTCGCCTTACATAAAAGATTTTTAACATATTTTAAGAACATTGCCAACATTGTTCTTAAACTTATCCCTATTAGCAGCATTGTTAAAACTTTTCAGACCCTAACGTTCCACAAGTGGAACGTATTTATAATTTATTCTAGCTAGTTCATTTTATAGTAGGTCTACGTAATTGAATTTTTGCACACATATTGTCAAGCTGTTGTTACACGTGTAAAATATCGTTCTCGTTGGTGGAGTATTGTCTGAGGTATATAATATCAAATATCGCCAAAATTAGATTTGACTACTAATTTTCATGTTCCTGTAATTATTAATTAGTAACCTCTAAACATTTAATATTTACCGTTGACTTCCTATTCACTAATGTTTAAAGAGTACCTTGTACGGAAAAGTCTTGTATCGAAACATTACATTCTTTGTAATAATTTATTTTTGTATGTTCACTTTGTGGAACGTTTTAGTCTTTTACAGTGATATTTTTTTGGGGTCAATAATTGATTATAACAATTTGGTAACACTGCAGATTATGGTTCTTTGTTCAGTTTTCCTGTGAATGATACATCGGTGTCACATGTCCGCCAAGGTCGAGGTAAGTATGACTACTAAGGTGATGGTAAAGTTGTTTGTGCTTTATGGAATAATTATAGTATTATTTTTACTGCCATTTCAAATTACCCCGAAGTAACGCCACTCCAGATAGGCAGTTGATACTATTCTTCAAAGAAAAAGAAATTTGTAATTAAACAGCTACATTTGATCGCTGCTAACATTCAGCGTATTACTTTCTTGATTGTCTTCTAGAAAGTTTCTCGTCCAAAACTCTGATCCAAAAATTGGTGGTGGAACTTTTTTGCTAATAGTTTGAATATAACTGTTGTAGCTGCATGGTGCATTCACTGACACTTCTTAGGCAAAGACCCAATAAAGCATCTGGAATTTAGTCGGGAAGCTACCTTAACCCCAGTTCTACAATCGACCATTAAGCTTGTAGCCAGCGCTAAATTGAGGCCAAGTCATATTTTCCAACGTAAAATATGACTTAGCCTCAACTAAGCGCTGGCTAGAAGCTTACAGTTCGATTGTAAAACTGTGGGTTAATGGCAATGAAACTTGGTCTTAAAGATGGTTCAAGTGCTAGTGTTCCTGCTGCTTTAACTAAATCAAAATACTCTTATTTCTTGTCAGCCACTACTCAAGGTCGTTTGTTCATTTGTAAAATGAACACAAAGAAATAGTGCAAATTCTGTGACAAGCGTCTGCTCCAAAAATGCTTTCTAGCTTTACATTCATGATTTCATGGCATTATTGCTAAGTTGGTAATCTTGTGCGGTAATTCAGCAGAATAGTTTCACACAGCTATATATTATTAGCAACGTATTCTTTTCCTTGTGTAGGATACAGTGCTATGTATTTAAATATGGATCCTTGTGAACAAGGGAAATTGTGTCACCTCTTCTTATATAAGGAACATTTACTGTGAATATAAAATGTGTGTAAACAATGTCTTTCTTTATTATGTAATTTCCTGAAATACACAATTCTGCAACAACTAATTCTGCAATTATTCCGCCATAACCTTACCCTGTCGGGGTGTCACCCTCAAATCCTCGAGAACATCCCCAACTTTAATTTTTTTAAGTAAAAAATCGATAGAAACCGTGCCACTTCCACGCACCCAATTTTGACTTTACACCCCACCCTACTGAAAACCCCCTGTTTGCAAGCAAGGATAATTTTCAAATACGTTTGCAAATAAGGATAATTTTCAGAATAATTTTGAACTTCATTCAAGTCAAGTCATGAGAGGGAACACTTTAAACATCAGGATATAAAATTGATCAAAGGTATTGGTGCAGAAATCTTTACGTTGTACGAATTTTGTATTGAAACTTTCAACCATATAAGGGTGTTTCCTTTGACATACTCTATAAGTCGGTAGTTTTATGATTTTACAAAACGTTTTTATTTAACACTTTTTCTCTTCAAACAGAGGAAATTAGAATGCACAGAATTCGTGATTCTGTCACTGTTAATGGTTTCTTATTGTTAACAACAGGCCGCATTATGTTGTTAACGAAGGACGTAAGAACGAAATATTCTTTGAAAAAATGTGGGGATAGCGGGAACCGAAGCCTAGCATATCAGCCAGCAATCCAAAGCTTTACCCATAATGCCAACTAGGCAGCTTGCAAGCAACGGTTTTCAAACACTATTTATTCTTCACCTAATTCAACATAATGATAACAAATGACTCCCGTACATCTTTAGTGTTCCGAGCTGCACATGCACTACTGCCGTAAAGTTGAGCCACTTGATACAGTTAACTTTACCAGCCCTTGTTCCGTTGCGACACCTTAGCTTAAGGTCTGAATTAATTGCCTTCGCCTTAATTAAGCTGAGCACAGCATGAATAACCTTGGAAAGAAAGTGGAGGTGAATCCTAAGATGCCAGAAATGAAGTTTCACTTATACACCATAAAAACTGTACCTTTGAAATGTGGGTACACAATTCCAATATTGTACCCATAACTTTTGAGACGCAGTGACGAGCCCAGGGTTGGGTTTAGAGGGGCGGTTCTTTGCCTCCCAGTTTTTGGGAGAGAACAGGTTAATAGAAAAAAAATGAAGGTAAAATATGAATCTCTGGGTGCTATGATGTGCCCCCATTTTTTTTAGAGTCAGTGACGGGCACAGGAATTCATATTTTACTATCGTTTTTTTTATTAATCTGCTCCCTCCCAAGAACTGATAGTCAAAGAACCGCCCCTCTAAACCCAAACTTGCGTTCGTCACTGCCTCTCAAAAATTGTAGGTACAAAGTTGGAATTTTGTACCCACAATTAAAAGGTACAGTTTTTACGGTGAACAGTACATATCTAAAATATTACACTACCCTAAACCAGAAACTTCTACATAACACTAAAAACAGCATATATAAGTAGGGTTGAGTAATTTTCGATTTATCAGTCGATTGATTAATATTTAAACAACGAATTATCGTATCGAGAAACTAAAATTAATACAATTATTGCTACTGAACGATATTTTGACGTAAAGCGTATTAGATTTCCAGCGACTTTTCATTATGAATGATATTCTACTTTCAAAGTTTCCCAATATGAATTGTATTCACTGTTACATATTTGATATATCGATCGGTCATCGATTTACCAATGAAATCGATGTTAACTATCGAAATTCGTAAACTCGCTATAGTCTGAGATGTAAATAGATGGTTGCGGAATCGACATGTAGCTCTGATACGCTGTGCTATCATCAAACTTTCATTATGCGCACGTGTATTGAATTGAATGCAAAGATTCAGTACAGAATTTTTGAAAATGAATTCTTTAATATTTCAAATCCCTAATTTATGTTTTATAAATACCTGACACCACTTTGTCCAACTCGGATAGGTTCTGCACTCCTTCATACGTTATGTTTCCTTGACATTCTCCGATGTAGTCATCAATCTCTCGTCTAAGAACCTTCTGAATATGTTCATTCTTAGCTAATTCGTAGCATGCAAAAGCCAAAGCATTTCCTGTAGTTTCATAGCCACCAAGATACATAGAAGCCAAAAATTTTAGCAATGTGGGCTCCGAAATATCTTGAAAACGAAAGAAGAAAAAGAGATGAAATCAAACGATTCGTGAATATAAGCACTCTTTTCCGAGATTCATTGCAATGAATCCAATGAATCTACATTGGTATATTGGAAATACTCACCCTTAGCATTTCATGTGGTCTGCATACACTGCAATCAATGTTGCAAATTTCCTAATGAAACTCTATGGGCAATGCGTAAATCTATAAAATTAACTGAAAATTAAAAAATAAATGTCTTAAAATAAATTTCGAAAGTGAAAGGACAAACACCTACCCAGACGGAGGTTATATCATTATGCCAAAACGATTAGATCTGGTGCTGCCATTTCTATAGTAAACAAAGCCATTTTCATTTGAATTTATATATTTGTTTATATATTATACGTACTTTATATTATGTTGGTGTTTATTTGTATTTTGTACATAGTTTTAGCAGTCTGCAGAACCTGTTCATCGCAATTTCCTTAGTACTCTACAATAGGAAAAAAAATGGCATTTGAAAAAGGACAAAATGCAAAATTTTGAATTGGAAAGTGGCCGAATTTTGAATTCGAAAGGTGGTTAAATTTTGAATTGGAAATGAAAAAATCAATTGTAAAATACAATTTACGTACGTTGGGTTCTACTCGTCGATTGAAATGACGTTTATACATCTAGGTTAGTTATGTAAAATCCCAATATATACAATAGATTTCGTACTTGTATAACAATAGGGTCTACAAATGTATGATTCAATATTTCAGTATGCCAGAAGTGTACATCTTAGTATATCGCGCTAGCACGACCAGCTTCACAACTGTATGGATGGTCGGGTGATGGTTCTTTAATGTGTGAAGGTCATTCTACAATTCTATTAAACAAATACGAAATCAGTCTTTATACGTAAAACAGTATTGAGTTCTCTTTAAATTGAAAGAGAGCAGTCATGGTTTGAAAATAGATAGACGTACGTCTCAGTTGAAGGTATGAAGTTTATGTTTCACACGTTGGACGAAATAGACATACTTTTTCCTGAGCGTGTTGGTAATGTTGAATACATCTGTAGCGTTTCTGTTTTCAGATGTCCTTTTGCCTAAAATATTACTCAGTACGAACATCATTTTAACATTATAAGTAAAGTTAAATGCATAAATGAAGGTTTTGTATTCATAAATAATGTCTTTTTCTCACTCGGAGACTTAAAAACGATGAAATTGAAAAGTGTGGTGAAGTTTACTTTTAGCTTGTATTGAGTCATGGTGATAAGTTACGTATATGGAGACACTAATATTTTTAAACATTTTATAAAATGAAATTTGAGTTGAAATATATTTATTTTTATATCAAGTATTCATCTAAATGTGTCTCAAATGGTTTATTTGTTTATTTCATCGCCTTTGAATAAAGATATTATGGAGTTTGAGTTCTAGCTGCGACACGCTGATTTTAGTATCTCAAAATCCATTTTAAATTGATTTCTCCAGTGTTAAAGAAACTAAGTCACACTTCTCAGTAGGCCTATAGAAGAAGACATTATTACAGTTTGGAGGTCTTGGATACAATATTAAACCAAAAAAAAACATGATTCACGAATTCATTTTGTTTGATACAAAGCTATAATAATGCTAATGATTTTCTTCAGTTCTGAAAATAGGATTGTTGACTTAGTTCCTTTTTAGTATTAGAGGATTGAATTGCAGACACGTCATAATGGCTTCATCCCCATAGAATGAAAGCAATGATAAACTACCAATAGCGAATGGCCATCGGTTTCCCTTGTGAACAGTCCTTTGAATCATGGACTTCGTTCTAGTCAGATTATGTAGCTCTCCATTACTATTTTTGTATACTCACAAAGACTGATTTCAAATTTTAATACAAGACAAAGTGAAAAATATTTCTTTTAGAAAATAACAAGCTGAAAAGATCTATCCTCGAAGTGAAACTAATGTACTGTAGTTGTGGTACTTGCGTGTTTGATCTAGAATGTAGTGTGCAACTATAGTACTTAGACGTAAAGGAATTACAAAAATTATACGTATACTGCCTAAGCAATGACCTTATTCTTTCTCAAAATGTTAAATGACTACGTTTACAAGCAGACCGGTTGGGGAAGTGGAAAGTTTCAGATCTATTATAATAGGGTATATGTCTGTATAATTGTAGAATAAAATGTCAGCAAATTTACCAATTGTTTTATGTTTCTTCAACTTCTAAAATAGATCTTTAAAGTGTCAAATTCCAAAATTGGTCTACGCAACTCTTCGTCAAAATACACACAACGAACATTGAGTTGTAAATATTTTTTAGGAGATACGTTTAATTTACTTCCGACATGAGTGGAATTATAATGAAAGATGTAGCGGGTGGCCCGAGATTCCACCCGTTATCATCTATTTCAATGAAATAAGACCACAACTAAAAACATACCATCTATTGTGGCTATCTATATACCTGTTTACCGAGTGACCGTAGCTTAGTTCGTGATAGCTTAGTTCGTATTCGGAAGGTCCTGGGTTCGAAATTAGAGGTCGTCCATCCTGACTGAGGGTTTTCGAGGGTATTTCCTCAGTCACACCAGGCAAATGGTACCTTCAACTTAGCCCAATTCTTGCCGTATACTTTCCCCTCACCTATCCCGACCTGAGGTATACGGTAGATGCCTGAAAGTCATAAGTTCAATTTCTATACCTATTCGTATACATTTATCAATAAGATTACTGCAATATCATGTAACGAATATGTTTAATCTGTTTAGCCTTTTTTTCGCGTGCGGATTCATCAAGTCCTAAGTTTACAAAAGTAAGGTAGAGCTAACAGAGTTTCGTAATCGTATCAAGAGGGCAACAGTAGCATTCGACTTCATTATAGTCGACATATTGCAGTCTTCGTAACGCCACTGAACAAAGTAATTTGTGTTTTCGCTTACCTTGAGCTACTTAAAACTTCGGAGTTTTATCCAATTACAGTAGATTTCCTTCAGTTTATTGATTCGCATACGAAAATGCGTGTATGTATGGAATTACATAGTAAATCGTAATTGTTACGCATGATATTCCTTCAATAAAATAGATAATTGCTTTTGAGACACCTTATATGATTAGTAACAAGACGAATTGAAAATCATGGAACGTGTTTTCAGACTAGCCCTATTTCGGAGTTGAGATTGAATATGGGATGATAGAATGGATTGCATGGGGAATAGTCTGTGACATGTTCGAGATACTTGTTTATAGATACGGTTAGTCTATAGACCTTGAGTGTATAGCATTATGGTAGTCTATATCACAAATCAATAGGATATCCGGTTTAAAAGAGTTGCTGCATTAGGATAATATTTGAGCTATTTATGGAGTTCTGTGCTATACGAGCAAAATGGTAGATTGCAGCTAAATGTTATGAACTTTAGGATATTAATTCACATATGCACTTTCGACATTGGTAGGCTTAAGCTGTTTCATGAAGCTGGAATTACTTGAGTATTTGTTTGTACACCATATTAATAATTAATGAACTTCATACATGTGGAAAGTACTTATTTGCAGTAGTAACTGCTAACAGTGGTCTGTCTACTTTACTGTAAACATTCTATTGCATGGCTATGACTGGTATAAGGAAGGTACTGAAATCTTTGTGGAATCAGATCTAATGATACGAACTAACTTAATCAGTGACTTACATAGTTCTTACCTAACTTTGTGGTATGTGAACAATAAACTAACACGGGAGAAGACATTAGCTTTACTTAATGATTCTACTAAGGTAATTATAAAGTGAATCAAGTTTAAAAAATAAAGTACAACACTTACCAATGTCACAGTTTGAAATAATTTTCTGTTTATCATTATTTTTATTGTTTATATTAGAAATTCCATATTCTTTAATCAGTTTGACAGCTAAATCCACTCTACCTTTTCTGTAGATATCAGTATTGCGCAAAACTTCAGCATAAGTTTTCTTCACGTAGTCTTCAATCACTGAGATCCCAAATTTCTTAGTAAGCCCTGATAATAAAAACACGAAGAGAGTAAAGAACATCCCTCTAAAGTCAGACAGAGAGGATTTCTGTGCAGGTTCCAAAAGTCCCTTTTCTCGAAGCAGTTTAACACCATTAACGCCAAAGGTACGTTCACACATCACGTTCATAGGATTATATTTGATCATTTCTTTGATGTCAATTTGCTCCTTAGAGTCTCTTTGCTGTATAACTTCCTTAAGTATCAGCTTGGCAAAATTACAGATGGAAACAAAGCGAGCCTTGACTGTAGACGACGTGAAAGTTGGAGTAATTTTGTCTCGACAAAACTTCCATCTTTCGCCTTTAATGAATGACAATGTGTTAGAGCCCATTGGATCCCCATGGCTATCAGGACTGTAAGATATATCTGTAAAACATTCAAAATCCTTCACCAGAATGTTTTTAATTAGTTCTGGGTCTCGAATTAGAAGGCACGGTCGAGTTACGAGGAAAAAACCACCAAATTTGTGTCCTTTCAGCTTCTGGTGAAGGTAATCAAATTGTTGACCAATGCTCATTCGGATAAACATCAAATCTTTCATATTTCCAAAAAGTGGAAGAGGTTTTAAGTAAGGAACCCCTCTCCTTTTCCAATAATTGAGGTGTCTTGTGATGAAGAAAGAGAATAACAATAGAAATGTAATAAGGATCAGCGATATGGTGCCAGTTACCATCCTGGTGTGGACAAGTTTTCATCCAGAGATTTCCTCGCTATCTGGAAGGTAAAAGATATAAATTCAGAGGAATTTCGTACCTGAATAGTTGGATTTTCGGTTTAGATTTTAATAGTGTGACCTTATTTTGGAGTTTTAGGATTTAAGTTCCAAGTCAATTGGAAGGATTTCCTAACAAGAAGCCACCTAAGTGACCCTTGAACGTCTTGTTATAGAAATGGTTACTTAAAGTTGTTTTTAACCATTTGATCTGTTACACGCACAATTGAACTTGTACTTTTAAAAGAAGATACGTTTACTGTTTCAAGAACGAGAGTTGTGTCCGTTCCCGAGATGCAATCAGAAAAGAAAACAACTAAAATTCCACTCCAGTAGACAAGAAATTCATGATCCGGTGGATCGATGATCTACGACTTTGCTGCTGGAGTTTCGGAGAGTGGGCGTTTTGTCTCTAGTGGGAAAATTATGAAAATGAATTTGCGTAAAATTTCTTAAAGTATAATCCCTACAAAATGCATTATATATATATAACATCTAAAAATGTAAATAGTAACTTGACTTCTCTTAATACCTTGCCAGAAAAGCGCTTTATGTTAACACTTTGAGAACTTAACAAACAAAATAGTCACTATATTAATAGGGAACCGAACGAGAGTGTTCCGATTGCCTACCACCTTTAAACTACCGCAGATAGCTAAAAAATACGTTTGTTAAGCATACAAATTGTTAGATTGTTTCATAAGTATATACTATATAATTAACAGACGAAAGTGTTGCCCGCCGTGGTCGTGTGATATGATTCGTTAGACTAGTGTCCTGGCAGCGTCTGGGTTCCAATCCGTCTCTGGCGTAGACATATGTGTATTTCAGAAACTTAAAGCGATTAGATACGAGAAAGGCCGATCATTAGTTAATAAAATGTTTCAAAGACACTGTTTCCTCAAACAGGAAATAATATAAAATAACCTCTGTTCCTATTCGTGAATGACTGCAGAATTTTCAACAGAATATCTGTTGTTTGAGGACTTGGTGAGTTCTACCATCTGACTCGTTTAATGAGTGGCGTGAACTGCTGAATTAATCACACACACACTCAATTCGGAAGAGCGAATGCGGAATATTTCATCTTACGAGAGTGGGCATCATTCTTTTAGAGTGGATTGGAAAAGATTAGAAATTTCCACTTGAAAAGAGCTGGAATATTTGGTAGGTTTTTCGATAGAAATGTAATCCCTTTAGATGAATTATTTTTTTTATCTTTTGAGCTAGAAAACGTCGGAATAAAATGATAAGAATGTAAAAGGGAGCATTTATTCATAAGTTGTAAGTAATATTCTTATAAATATCTTGACCTCGGCGATGCTTGACCCTGCTATCTCTCGGACAAATCCAGCGTTCCTTGGCCTATGCTATCGATGCAACTGCGAGAGATCTCCTTCCCGTTAGCTGCTAAGAACAACGTTCAAAGATTTCTGGTATATATCTTTTCTCCTTTATACCGTTCTCATTGAGAAACGTTATCAGAGATTTTCATAATAACTTATCGCAATTAACTGCACAGTAGGACTTCGTCTTTTGATAACGTTCGCGGTAATAAATGGCGGGTAAAAGACTTGACTAGTATAGATGATACATTGCGACCAACTCTAAAAATACGAAAAATTACTTTCTCCAGTTTGGAAAATAAAGTACACCCGTTAAATACAAATAACATCCATAACAATATATATTCTATCCAATACAATAGTTTTTTTCGTTAAAATTCACTCTTTTCGAATGAAATTCAATAATTTTTAATGAAAAATCTTTCTCGTCCTAAAAAATAGAATGAAATTTTCCTCTTTTCTAATTTAATGTGCAGTTTTAATCAACCAGGATCTTCAAGAAAACAGGGTCCAAAAATATCTTTCGTCTGGTTTTCAAAACGTTGTTTAAGTAAAGATGTATATTTAATATTAGAAAGGTTTTCTTTTTGATCTTTTATTTACCTTGGTATTATTACTCTTAAATTCATTTTGTTAACTCTCGTTGGACATAGGGGAAGCGTGCGTCTTGCTATGGTTCATTTTGTATCGATGCAAAAATTATGCGGGATGAAGCGTTTTCCTAAGTAATTTAGGCAGGGGATGCGGTTTGGGCTCAATCATCTCAGTGACTTTACTAACAATGAAATGGTGGTCTTCACTGTAGTGTAGTTGTGTCAACATCTGGTACAATGTTGCTTACACTTGAAATTATGATGTGGCGTGCTGTTCCATTTAGATTTTGTTATATACAGTTGTCAGGATAAATATACTTTGATGTAAACACATGTATACTGATTTACGCATCAACTTTTACATATTAATATGCTAAGTTTGAATCACAGTACGTATGATATCATAGAGACATATTATGATAATATGCTTGAGTATATAGAGCATAAGAGAATACTAAGTGATAAACCTACTAATATATACTGTGTTGCAGATATGTGTAATAAAGAATTCTGATTTACTATTAGTGTCCCAATAGAAGGAAGGGTCTTATTGAAGATATACGCTTAATCATAACTGGTATATATATCATACTCGGCTGAACTAGATATACTACCTCGTAAGTATTTAGAGGATAAACCTTTGTGCAATCGATCTTGTAGTCGACTATAAGTTGTAAGGGAATTTAATATTATTACTACTCCTACTAGCAATACTATTACAGCACATATCAATCACAGCCTGGGAAGTCAAAGCTTCTTCTCTCTATGTTACACTAACACATTCCTCTTCCACTTTTGCTGATGCCTAAAGAAAACCCCACATGTTGTGACGGAAGATGAATATATTTTTTGTGTCTAATTAAAAAGTTGCAGACAAATCTGTAACTAACATATTCAGAGAATGATTGTGACACAAAATGTTCCGACAATTTTCTTAAGAGTTTCTATAAGCCCTTGCAACCAAAGATCGTTAAAATTTTGGAATGTAAAAAAGTATTAAAAAAGTACAGACCTTTTCCGCCTGATCATCTGGACCTATGTCACTACAAAGACGTGCCAATAGAGATTTTCCCACATAACATGTAAGTCTACCAAAAAAATGCAGTTCTTTATCACTAATAATAAAACCAGAAGCACTTAGACCATCACACAATCAGCAAGATACCAGAATACAGTCCAAATCTCCGGAAAGAAAGGGTGTAACAAGAGGGAATTGTACTGTTGTTGCGCCTTTGAATTTGAATTCATTTATGACCTGTAAAGCATCTTCGACTCGGGCTGTTTAGAGCAAGGGAAAGTATGTTTAAAGAAAGTTGGCCAGGGATTAGTTTGAAGGAATCAGCCCGGCATTTACCTGGTGTAACTAAGGAAATAAAACCTGGAAAAACTTCAGTCAGGATTAGTGTACACTGGAATTGTTTCCAGGATCTTCCGACTGCTAAGCGAATGCTATACCAAATTAACTTACATTTACTCGACTCCACGTCATTTGTCACTATTAACTTTTAGTCACTTCTCGTATATATTTAATCACAATATATGCTTATAACACTAATCTTACTAAGTGTTGGATTCGAAACTATTATCGAATAATTTTTAAACCATAATGGATGTTAATATTGCAGGTAATAGCAAGTAACAAAAGTAATGAAATCCTGTTAAAAAGTAATAAAAAAGGCAGTGTGCCGTTCAAATAACAGTTCAACCAACACAGAGATTAACAAAAATGAATCAAAATCATACTTTTAAGAAAAGCTATATTCTACAGTGTTGGTCCAACTTTTTAATGTAAATTCACAATATCAAATTCTTACTCAGTGTATTAAAAGCAAAATGTGGGTTTATGAAAAGTGTAAATACTTGAAAGCAATGGTATATCAATATACTAACTTACTGCAAGGACTTCCTTTTGCCAGGAAAATAAATGTTCTCTTTATCAGAGTTTGTACACTAATATTTCGATACAAAGAAAAGGAAACTTAGGTCCGTTTGACGCTGTTGCCACTTCCACAACCAATCCCATATCAAAGAAATCCTAAGCAGAAGTCATTCTACTGGATTATTTCCGCCAGAATTCATATAATAGTTTCATAATGATGTAGAATGTTCATACGCATTTTCGAACATTTTTTTTTAATTAACAGGAAACGTGCACGAATATATTTTCTGAAAGCATGTTTTTTTTTAGCACAGGAACATTTTTCAGATTCTAATGTCTATCTATAATATGGTCTAGCAATTAGATCGCACAAGATGTGCTCTCTGAAGGCCATCATCTTGCAAATTTGAATAGGACTCATGGCTATGAACTTGTCCACACCCTTGCTACTATCCCTAATATCTCTCACCCAAATCTTAAAGACAAGTCTTCACCAAACTTTCCATACATTTTTCTTTTAACGACAGTAACGCCATAGATTATGTTCTATAAGTTTTGTCGTTTACAAGGGGTTTAAACAGTTATGGTTACAAATTGAAGCTTGAATCCCTGAAAAAGAAACAAGAAAATTGTTCCTTTGAAGTAAAGTCGAAATGTGGTTAGGGTTTGTTTTTTTTTAGTTAGAGGCAGCCAAATTTTGCAAAGCATGGTTGTGTATAATGTAAAATTTCTATAAGACATGTCGGTTTAGAAAAATATAATGAACAACGTACGCAAGTAATAAATTCGGTTTAAAAATTGAAATTTTGGGCAAACTTCTATGCCTGTCTAGTAGTAAATGTACTTGATATTTAAATTTTGCGTGAAAATTCCCTCTAACTGCTGCCCATCGGTGATAAATTTGGCTCAACTACAAAAATGGGGTACAATTTTGATTGCTCTATGCTAAGTTGACAGTTCACAAACCATTATTTGACCAAATATTAAGTTATTAGTGACGATGCAACGCCACATCTGCGTACAACTTTGGTAAACTTTGTATTTTGGACCATTTTTATAACTAATGACTTAGGCACGTCTTAATTCCAATAGCTGTTGTTTTTAAAATCTACAAACATCAATGCCCTAGTCAAGATTTGAACCTGCGTGGAGTCGCTGGTATGACACTTTAAACCACACGGATACCGCAGCCGACATCGCATCTGCGTGTTTCTAGCTCTAGAATTAAAAATATTTAAATATAAAAGGCCTGTCGAAAAAGTATCTGACCTTATTTTTTCTTTTGTTGATAAAAGTAGTGAATGTGGGTTGGTACTACTGGTGGAGATATCATTCATTCGCAAACTTGTTGGGTACCGTTATCCTCGCTTTCTTCAGCATTGTTAAATAAGTAACGTGTAGTTCTTTGTGTCGCGGTTCCATTCTGGGTAAAATGACAAAGTGTGGAAGAACAATACTGCATTAAGTTTTGGGGGAAACTTGGAGATAGTGAAGCAGAACAATACGCAAGATTTGGCAACGATGGCATGGGAGTACAATTATGATGATGAATTTTCACGATTGATTCTCTTTCGTATTAAGACATAACGAACGTAATAACAACGAATATTACTCTCTGTATCTTAGAACATGAAAGAAATAGTGTTCATAAAACGTTTCTTAGACCCAAAACTTCAATCTTAATCTCTATTAATAAAAAAGAATGTCATGTACTCTTGGGAGCATGCTTTTTGGTTGTAAACTAATCTGAATGCTACTTACAATATGATTAATATCTAGCACAGTATTTCTAACTTGGGGAGAATGTACGTTGTCAGATATATTTTTTGTACAAAGTCATATTTTGTATCGAAACAGATTCAAAGGTATATAGAAGCCCTGTATTGACTAAGAACACAGATCAGGTCTTCAAATTGCCGAGCTCAGAAACAACAGGAATATCATTTGATACCGGATTAATTCCAAATAACATCTTTTTTTTTTATCTACACTTCAAAAGGTCAAAGATTCTGACCCATATATTCTTTTTATTTTACAGAAAATGGGGTTTATGTCGTTATTGATAAACTAAGGTAACTTCATATTGTATGGGTCCTCAATTATACCAGGATACTGCTATAAAAAGAATGCCAAGGGCTCACGCAGGATTCGAAGCAGCAACTTCGTGGACGGCAGCCCAGCGCCCTAGTCCACACGACTGCTGCGACCGATATACGTTTTTATTGCATGCACAAAGTTTATCTTCCTTCAACTAAGTAAGCAAAACGATAAAAATGCGACTCTCAACACCCAGCCGTTAGGCCTCCCAACTTACTTCTACCTATCGTGTAATTGTTTCATGTAAAGAGCTCTATCTCCTCGTTTCCATGCCAAAAAAAGGACTAAACAAGGTTCTCAAAGAATTTCTCTACATATTCATGAATCTGAAAATGTGAAATGGAAGAAAAAAAGCGCGAGAAAAGGTATACAAAAAATGTGTGCTAGAAAATTGAAACATAAACACAGATAAATTGAAATCGACGAATACCTGTAAGATAGAGATGGAAAAGGGAGATTAAATAGAGAGAAAAGGATAGGGACGGAAATAGAGGGAACACATACAAAAATTTAAGAGAAACGTACCAAAGAAAGAGAGGGAACTAAGATCAAAACGCACATGTTCGAAAATAATCGAATAATAATTTGGCAATGATTGCCTATAGTATTTCATGTGAGCAATTTACATGTGCAGATCATTCGTTTTCAAACTCATTAATCATTACACACACACACAAATGATTTTCCAGTAATATTAAAATAATTTAGTTAGCGTGTTCGATATTTTTATTTGGTCAAACGCATTAAACGTTAGTAACAAAATTTGGTAAAATATTTTGTATTGTTGGAAGAATGTTCGATAAATAGCTGAAACGCTTAAAACGCACACTCACTAAGTGACAGAACCCGATTGGTATGTAGGTACAGTGCCTAGGTAAACGTTCACAACCAAAATCATAGCTGCTACGGTCAACTAATAACGGCAAGGAGGTCCGAAAATATGGAACGATGGGAGCAAGTAATTCGAATACAGAGTAAGGGAGATGCCTTTTCTTTGACCAACTACTATATATATTGAAAGCAAATGGCTATTAACGGATAGTGGACAAGAGGCGATACTTGGTGGAGGGTATAATGACAATGACCACTATCTTGAAAGCGGATATCTTGACTGTTTCTAAACTTTTAAATAGTACGTAGGTCATGTGATATATTAATCTCTGCTGGAATGTTCCAGGAAAACCCAATGACGAAGTTAGTTTTGGGATAGCTCTAATCCTGTAAGACAAAAGCACAGAATATATTGTTTTCATCATTCAACTCACATATTCTTCAGGTCAATGTCACGTGTCATTTTGACGTACGTGATAAGAATTATGTCAAAATTAATTTGGTCATTAGGTTTCTTGAAACATTCCAGTGTATATTGAAATATCACATGACCCACTGACAATTAGAGTAAAGCCGGGCAAAGTGGCACACTTTTTAATTTAACGCATTATAACTTTGGAACAAAAAGAGATAACTATAAATGTTTAATACACCGATGAAACCTTGTAATCTCTTCTACATGTTACTGTAAAATGAAAAAGGAATATTGAAATTTGTGGACTCAGTTTATCAGAGGTATGTGAAATTTTATTTTACTCGACACTATGCGGGCAAAATGAAACATACTGTACCTTGATCACCTTGATACTAATTTAATATTTCGTATATAAAGTGTACAATAGTCTAGTGTAGCGATATGTAAACAATAAAACATGATTTTTTATAATTATTACAATTGGAATAAAAAATACAGTGTAAACAAATTTCTGACTTGTTTAATGTTCTACCATTTCCAGAAGCGTTTCACGTTGCCCTATTTTGTCTTTTTCACTTTGCCCACTTTAATATTTTTATAATTGTTAGGCAATATATACAACCTTAGAGAATTTTTCCAATATAATTTCGTTTAAATTTGAATTTTATTTGTGGCCTTTAGTTATCTACGGCTCAGGCCGGGATAGGAGAGTGGAAAGGATTCGAGAAGGTGTCGGCCAGGACCTATGTTGAAGGTACCATCCTGGCATTTACCTGCTGTGACTGAGGAAGAACCCTGGAAAACATTCAATCAGGATGGAATATAATTTCATGGTATTATACGACAGATAATAAGGCACTCACCTGATATAACATATGATTATATCCTGTATATATTACGTGACCTAGATATATATCACCATCTGCTAAAAAGTCGTTGACTCAGCTACAGGATTTTCTCTACTCTACTCGCGCGACAAGCAGTAAATATAGTTTTCCATTACGTCATAGAATTGCCGTCACTAACCTCTCTACAGTGGTACCAACTATAAATTTTCTCGTTGCGCGTGTGCTGGGAAACAATAAAATTTTACTTTGTCATTTTGCCCGTCTTCCCCTTTAAAAGAAAATTGAAGCAGAGTCAAAATGGCCGCTTTCAAGATAGTGGAAATTGTCGTCATAATCTCCACCATGTGTCGTCTCTTGTTATCTATGCATTAGTAGTCATTTTTTTTTTTTTTTGCAATCTATCTAATAGTTTGTGAAGGAAAAGGCGTTTTCCTTACTCCGTATTTGATTTACTTACTCTCTATGTTCCATCTTTCTCGGCTCCCCTTGTCATTATTCGTTGACCATAACAAGTATAATTTTGGCTGTGAAGGTTTACCTAGGCGCAATACGAATTTTCATCAAAATCGGTCTCTATCGCTTGTTGAGTATCTCTTATTAGGAAAAAGGGAGTGATCGTACTTTTATCAGTTATAGAATAACGGAAGAAAAGAAGTATCACTGCAACGAAGAAACATGAACTGGTAGACATGAGGGAAACAAATGTATTAAATTAAAATATAATTTGTAATGTTAAGATTTTGATAACTTGATTCCAATATTTTGTGGTAAGTTTTCTTGTAGCAAATAATTATTTTGGTTTTCTCGTTATTTATTTTACCTGTAAACAGATGCACTTAAGAGGTACTTAAGGTAAGCTAAAGCAGGCTAATTAATGATTATTAAACTTTTCAACCATTTATACATGTATTCTCAAGTTAGCTTACATTCTTACCTGTGTTAAAATAATTGTAAGTCATTGAATACCATTATTCAGTTACCAGGCCTAAGTTTCATGTTAGGGCCGCTCGGTTGTCCCCATTACGAAACACAGATTTAATATAGATACCACTCGGTACTTCATGAAACAGAAGGTAAGTGTATGGATACCACTCACATCACCTCGACAGACCGCACACATAGTCGCACTTCAAATAGAATCCCAGCAGTAGTGTTTTCTGTTGATTAAATAGTACCCAATATACTCTCAATGAAAATCAAAGTAGGATCAAGGTTTTAAATAGAACAAAATTTTAATATAAAGACAGTCTTCGAACGAGCAGGAAATTGTAGAAAGTAAAATTGCATTAATGAAACTCACATTCAAAAGTTAAATATTTATTTCTTCTTTAAAACTGCACTGGTACTCATGCATCACAAATGAATACTTGCACTCATTAATGGGTATTAAAGAACTTTTAAGTAAGTACAAGTGTGCAGATGCCTCCGGTTAAATAGTCTTGCCATTTGGTTTAATACTAGCATTTCGATCGACCACTCTCAACCATACAGGTTTGTCCGGGGCAGCAGAAATCCCTTGAGGATGAAGACCAATATTCATAGGCGTTTTGCTGCATGTATGGAGCTCAAAGTAGCTTATAATATATAGGAGAGCTATTTTCAGTTCCAATAATGCCAAAGGTCTTCCTGAAAAAATTACAGAAAGGAAATTAAATAACATTAACGTATACGAGAGAATGTCATCTGCTGAATATCCTGCTAAATACTAGTGAAATACGTATCATAATAATTTCTATCGTGTCGTTAACCGTAGTTGCCGGCCTTGCATATTGCGGTTCGTTGTCGATGTTTATCTTCCTTCCTTGAACGCTTTGCACCGCTCAAACATGGATAAACGGGATAGACACAACTCACTAAACCATGCTTGAAATATCTAATGAATTTCAGTGCCACTCACACATTTCTTGTAGAGAACTTCGACAATTACTCTCTGCTGCACGGAAACCAAAACACATTCACCCACCATTTATCTTTCTGCAATGTAGGAGTTGTCGTAGCAACGAAAATCAATGAAACAAGTGACGTGATACCAGTGTTGTCAAACGCACAAAATAATAGGCAGAAATTAAAACCAAAATACTACAAAAATATAAGATAAATTGAAATGCTCCTCGTATATGGTCATGTGTTAATATGTTGCCATTTCGCACGCTTTAAAAATCCACATAGCCCATTGCACAGTCTGTCGATTTGGTACGATAACTAATTTGGTTAATAAAATCGAACCCATTATTAGAAACTATTTATTATTTTTTACCGTGGGTACTTTAATAGTAATACACTACAAAAAATATTTCGTTCAGTTAAATAGGTCATTAAACTTTTACACCGAACGGTCGTGACCCACGGCCTTTGTAAAGCGTTGCCTTAGTGTTCAGGAGGTTCAGGGATCGACAATCCTACCCGAAGTTTTCCTAGGGGTTTTCTTCAGTCATAACAGGCAAATGCTGGGATAAAACTACAAACTAATTCCTGTCCCAACTCTATTCCGGCCTGAGCCTGAGATGTCTAAGGCCTTAAAATAAATTCAAATTCAATAAAACTATTACTACTTACCAACACACATTCTGGGACCAACTCCAAATGGCATGTATGTAAAGCCTTTGATATTTTTCTTGTTTTCTTCACTGAATCTTTCTGGGTCGAATTTCTCTGGATCGGGGAAGTAGTCATAGTCTCTATGGATTCCATGTAGTGATATATATACAGTTGTGCCTCTCTCTATAATAACATTTGTTCCTGGGATTGTATACTCTTTGGTGCAATTTTTGGACAAAAAATTAACTGCTGAGTACATACGAACCACCTCTGTAAAAGTCACAGGAAAGCAGAAATCCTCCGTTATAATTTCAAAAAGTTCTAATTGTCATAACAGTAAGACTTTCATCAGCATCAGTGGTAATAGTAGTAGTAGTAGTAGTAGTAGTAGTAGTAGTAGTAGTAGTAGTAGTAGTAGTAGTAGTAGTAGTAGTAGTAGTAGTAGTAGTAGTAGTAGTTATTGTTATATTGATTGGAAGAAAGATATTACCGTTAATTGTTGCAATATGTCACACAGAAGTATAACTTTGCTATCACTACAAACTAAAGAAAATTTTACTCTACACACAACACAAATATGTTATTTGGATATTCCTATATAAAGGTAAAGCTATCTATCCCCTGTGGGATACGCAAGCACCGTGAACGGAGCATGGGGAATGTAGAGGTAGCGCTACACATATTCGCGACCTACGGTACGAAGTGAGGTAGGGTGGTCAGTCTCACGCTCGACCGCCTTTACCTCCTAACGTGTCCTGGAGTATCAAGGACACTCAGGTACTCAATTTGATCGGAGGCCGAGTGCATTTCAGAGCACCAGGTATGGGAACACTGCGAGAAAATTATCCAGCGTCCTGGTCGGGATTTGAACCTGGGCAGGCCGATTCGTAGTCAGATGCGCTATCGCCTAAGCCACGGCGCAGTTATTCCATAGAATATTCTAAGATGCCCCTGGTATATACTTAATATAATTGGCAAGAAGTATTTATCAGAGGTAGTATTAGAGGTACTAGCCCAAGAAGGTTTCTTCAACATTATTTTTCTGCATTTGGCTTGGTAATTTATGCACGTGAGGTGTTAAGGATATGACAAATTCTCTAAAGTTAACGGTGTTCATCTTTCCTCACTGAGTTGTTATATAAAACATACAGCTGTTATGAAAAATATATCGCCCCATCGTACAGTGGTCCCAATAGCCTTAAAACGCGGCCAAAAATATTTGCAGTAGTTTCTGTGTATTGTTTCGAACATTTTGATTCGATACATTTACTTTAACAAAAACACAAAGTTAGACAAAGAAAATGCACATTTAAATGTTTTTAACTGCAAAAAATGCCAAAATATGTTTTCATATTTGTTACAATTACTCACTGTCAGGTACAGGCCTAGAAGATCCAGAAGGGAATTTCAGGACTTATATGGCCAATAACCTTCTAGGGAAGACTTCGTTTCTTAGAGTTTATTTGGAGTTGGTGTGGAAGTGAGGAAGTCAAGGAATCGCACGTCTTTAGTAGACGGTGTATGATGTCCATCCTTGTTGCATCCGTAGAAGTTTTTTTAGAGAGGGCCTCTCTGCACTCTATGAAATGTTTACCTGCACCTTCTTGCTAATCCTTTGGCATCTGTCCTATGGGGAGAAGTGCTACAGAATGCACCACCACGAAGAGGAGCTATGTGCTTACATACATATATGAACTACCAGAGATATAGAGAAACAAACAGCTTGTCAGTTTCCTTTATGTACTTTTCAAGAGTATCACGTTAATGAAACATCCAGTGAATATTCTTCATGTAATCTCGAATCTGTGGATCACATCATTTATTATCTATTATCGATCTATTATTGTAATTTTGAATTATTTATCTTGTCTGTTGAAAAATATTCTTGACGTGTAGCCATCATTCGAGCAACTCCGGATCAGCGGGAAAACTCAGGATGTTTAATTTTTTCTTCCCTTTGATCTGATACTTCTCGCTTCGAAGCACGTCTGCGGTTGTCCTCTTCAAATAAGATGGTGAATCTATACTTATTACATACTTTCCACAATGGTTCATCGTATTCTCAAATCTTGCAAAGTTAATTCCCGACCTCATACAATGATACAATTTTGCTCAGCTACATCTGTCGGGTGACAATACAATATTCCATTGTTACTTTCACATATTTCTATTAATATATATATTTATATATTTTAAAAGCATATTTTATTATTTTAGTAAGAACTTTTTTATCTTAAAATAAATGCTAGTCTGCTACGATGCTGCGTTTGACTTTGACGATGCTGAGATACTTTGTGGGTTTCTATCAGCATTGTCCAGTTGGCTAAATAGTTCGCTACCGAGACACCCTTCGCTAGAACTTTGCAACTATCCTAGGAATATTCTGCCTTGTTTCGTTTATTTAACAAAAATGCGTCTTGCTCTTTTCTTCCACATGAATGCTGTAGTATCCTGTACAACTTCTTGCTCTTTTCTTCCACATGAATGCTGTAGTATCTTGTCGCCTTCGAAATTCCATACTCAACGTTCAAATAAAGCTATGATAAGAGATATAACATCGTAGGACAGTCTAGTTTGAGTCATTTGTTTTAAAACTATTTATTACTGCGATAAAAGTTTATCTTTCACGTTTATAGACATTATCTAGCTGTCCTATTTGCTGTGTTACAGATTCTGCTTCAAGCTTTATTTAAGCTGTAATAATCCTTCTTCGTTTAAGAACAAAGTATATATACTCGGGGAGTTTCTTAAAAACTTACCTGTATTGTTCGTCTTTTGGGAAAAGTTCTTCGCCAGCTTTTTATATATTGAATTTGGTTTTGAAGGCGAAAGTAATATTATGTGAAAGTAATACTAATTAAGTCCCAGACTAATTTGGTAAGATGGTATAATTCCTTTATACCTGTGTATGTTAAATATATGGATTGCATGTGACTGGACTATATTTACATGCCTGTAGTACGGTGTTGGATACAATGGTTTATGGATATCTTTATATTGATGATTAATATGGGAACTAGTTTCAAAGTAGACGATGCATTGGTATACTGTACATGTCATTTTGGCCTACTCTGAAATCGAACTTACAATCCGTAGTAATGTTTGGGAGTTAGTTTAGTATACGTCTTTACATGTATATTTGAACAGCACGCACCTACGTTTGGGGAAGTATCTAAAGTCTACCCTTAGGTGCTTATGTAATTAATGGATTGTGTTTGGATTATATTGTTGAATAAAGATAGTTGCCTGTTAATAAAAAAAAGTCCTTTAGAAACCAATGTTATACAAAGTGACCACATTGTTTAATTTATTAATCTGATTTGGATTACGTTAAGATAGATAGCAGCACATATTTGTATCACATTAAAAGATACAGTAGTAACCATACTTTTAAGATACAACACGTAGTATATATTGTGTTCTTCTTCTTCTTAAATCAAGAAGGATTATTACAACTTAACTAAAGCTTGAAGCAGAATCTGTAACACAACACTATTTACCGAAATTCGCATTTTAGGTGTATGTTATTTTCTACTTCATTTTCCATAGAGTGACACTTTTTAGCCTAATATCCCAAACCACAGAAAGCCGCAATTTTTCTTTCAGAGGGTGAATATGGAACAACTAAATAATATTTTAACATATCGGAAAAAAATGTAGCTCTACGTAAACATTCTATCAATGTTTAAACTTAAATCAAACACAGTAATATGCATTAATGTATTTAAAAAAACTATAGGACTATATATCATATTTATTTATGCGTTTTACGATAGCAAAAATCCATATCAAGCATTACTATTCATCATTACTTGTTACCGACGAGGGCCCTATATTGTATTAAAGTACTGGGTTCCGTCTATAACAGTGAGGACAAAAGCACATCCTCAAACTGCCACTTTAAGCTGTCGACACCGACTGAAGACGATGGATTATCTATTTATAGTCTTCAGTTTTATTATCGCCAGACATAGTAGAAAAAATCATAACAGTAAAACACAGCTTTTAGCACCTTCAAAATTATATTTTTGGCTGGGTTTTAAGGCTATTGAAACCACTGTGCAGTGCTATGATCTTCTTCGCTGTACACTATTGTATTGGCAATGTCTTGTTCTTAAAGTCCTTCAACAATGCTGTGTCTCCATTGTTCCATTTATTGTTTATGAGATTCCCCTACCCTCCATTCCTTTCTTAACCGCCTTAATTGCTCCCTAATGCCTTGTTTATAATACTAACCTTTTACCATGGTTAACGTAAACCCGAGTTCATTTTAGTAATGTAAACGGTAGTTACCGTTTACCCGGGTTTCAAATTTAACTAGCATCAACTTACGACGGTTATCTTGTAACGTTATTAAGAAACGACTGTCTAAACGCAAATTAGTTATTAGGCACGAATCACTTCGTGAGTTTATTTCTTTCTTTATCAAAATATATAGTATAATAGTGGTGCGTACTATTTTTAAAATATAAGAGAATGATGGCAGAACTAATCTACAAAATGTGACGCTACAATCAATTCATTTGTGTTCATTTTTTATAATTTAATCCTCTCCTGTGTAACAAGCAGATTCTTTACTCAACCACGGAAACCTCAACCTGTTTCTTTACAGAAAATGGTAGCAGAAGCACGATAACCAAGTTAAGTTCGGTAGCCTGAACGCAAGGTAATTTTACCCATAAGTTTTACCATCGTAAAATGTTAGTAATCTAAACAAGGCTTTACGTTCCCTTCTTTCCTAATTATCATATTCTCTCCTTCGTATATTATGTATATTTTTGTATGTTGCTTTCCAGATGTCCTGTTTTTTCAATGCTATGACAGTTTTGATTTTTTTTAAATCGCGTGATGCGGTGTCCTTTCTTGACTTTTATTTTAGCTATGTAGCTGACCTGTTTCTTTACTTGTGCTTTTGCTCTTATTTCTCTCCTTTTCAATATATAGAAGCGGGGGAGATTATATATAATATCAATCTATTACTCCTTTCCTCGTTGAATGTATTGCATAAATTCAAGTTGAGTTTTAGTGTCCCTTTTATACCAAACGTTTCATTTAGCCTTTGTAACTTTTTCGATGTATCACCGAAACCTAGTATCATTGTTCTAAACTTAGTTAATTTCGATCAGTCGCTGGTTCCAGTTTTATTTCGAATTTAGTTTTCGATCACCTCCGTTCTTAAGTAAAATGAATTTTATAGGCGGTAACAGCACTTCCCTTCTTAGAGCTTCTTCTCTACCACATAATTTCGTGGCTGGGTGGGATTGGCAGAATGCTAAGGTACTGGAGATCCCATTAATATAAAGTGTCACTTAAGTCTAATATATACATAAAATATCATATTTCACTAAACCAAAAGCTGGACACTTCTACCCGACTTTGTATACAACACATATGAGTAGTGTTGTGAGAGTTTCGATATACATATCGGTTGATCGAACAATTCTAGGTAATTTAGAACTATCGATATCATCAATAGAAATCAATATATCAAATATTACAGTAGAATCGATGGACTTTCAATGACTTTTCGATAGGAATTAGTAAAGTTCAATATTCAGATATTTGATCACACAATGCATCGATTATACTTAAATTTTCCAGTGAAATCGATGAAATTCGAAAATGATTTCTCTTTAGTAGCTGGTTTCGGAGCGGTCATGTAGCTCTGATGTGTTGTGCTAGAATCTAGCCATTTTATACACACATATAGTTGTTGAACGGCAATGAGAAAATTCACTACATCATTTTTTTTTTAAGATCAATTCATTAATGTTTTAAAATCCTAATTTAAACTTTATAAATACCTGATACCACTTTGTCCAATTCCGTTAGATTCTGCACTCCTTCATACGTTATTTCTCCATTACATTTTCTGGTGTAGTCATCGATTTCTTGTCTAAGAACTTTCTGGAAATCTTCATTCTTAGCCAATTCGTAGAATGCGAAAGCCAAAGTGTTTCCTGTAGTTTCATAGCCGGCAAGGAACATACCAGCCAAAAGCCCTAACAATACGGACTCAGAAACATCTTGAAAACCAAAGAAGAGAAAGAAATTAAAGATAAAATAACTAAAAGAGTTCGAATTTAGCTCCTCAAAACAATAAGAAAAATTGTTATTAAATTTCTGAATAAAATTTCGGAATTTACTCAAAAGTTTTTGAAATATCTACTTACATGCGTCATCTACGACGTGTATGTCCAGTAACCCGAGCAGTTCAAGGCGTCAAAGATCCTCATTCAAACGGGTCACTTTCGAACTAGTTGGTGCCAGTGGCGGCGCAAGGCAATCTGGGACCCGGAGCAATTGCATTTAATTGAGGTCCTTTCGCGAACAAAATAGTGAGCGCAGACTGCTACTATTGGCCACTTCCTCGTTATTCCGAGCACTTCGGAAAACAGGTGAACTCGCGGGGGACTCACTAGCCAAGACAGAGAACTTCCCGTTCACTCACTATAACTTATGCATGATAATGAATATTGAGATTGTGGAGAGTCTTGCTTTTCAACCATCGGACTACAGGCAAACGCAAACGTAAGAGGTCCTCTAATGATTTATTTTGACAAGCGACTATTCACTTCTGTCGGCTACCGGCGTACAGTGGGACGAAAATCCAAAAACACGGCGAAATTAATATCGTTTGAACGCTGAGGAAATGTTGGTTGGATCTGGGCCAGAGGCTTCACATTCACGTAGTATACGGGATATAGCATATTTCATCTTAACGAAAGGGCTAAAAAGAGATTGCTGTTTAACGGGTTGCTTATATCACAGGAGATTTATTTATAAGTTCGGCTATCCTGAGGTAAATTATATGGGTTAATATGGTCTCTCCAGGGACAAAACAGTTTTTTTTTCTAGAAGATTTTATTCAGGGGGCTCGTGAAGGACTCACGAAAGTTATAAATAATGCATTTTGAATCTAAATATATAAAACAACAATAGGTCCTAATTTTAATTAACAATATGCTGTACTTCCTTAGTTACCCTCAAATGTAACATGAACAATATGTGCTATTATATGCATATTTCAGTATACGTATGAGTAATACAAGTGAAAGAAACCATTACAATAAATACTGTTAATGATATCAAGACTAGCTTGCTTGTTTATGAAGCAAATGTAATATCTCGGTATTGCATAACAATAATTATCAACACTATAAATAAAACGCAAGAAACATATTCCAAAGCATGCCAAAACTAACGTAACCAAAAAGTGTTGAATTACTAAACTATATAGATATGTGAAAAAAAAAACAGAAACTAGCAACTGTCTTTCCAGGCGTCCATTTCCAAACACCATAAATGTTAGGAAATTGACTCAAACACTCGTTATACACTTCTAATTTTTTAACGCTAGGGAACATTTGCAAGTATCTTAAAAATAGTTGGAAAAGGTAGGAAAAGAAGTTTAACAATATTTTTTTTTCTTTTGAAAAATATTAGAAAATATAAAATTATATAAAACTTTTACTGTTAATTATGTTTCTGTCCTTTACTATCTCACGAAATTCAAATGAATTTGAATCGCAAAATCTTACTAATGTGTTAGAAAGTGATAAAACGAACTCAATAATGTCAATATCTCAATTTCAAAGTGATTACATCTGACTTGTACCTGCTGTAGTAATATTTCAGGTTCGCTGTACACATACGTCAAGGAAAATATATCATACTCTTTGTACTCTTTGTAATAATGTCAAACATGTTATGCATTGCTAAATTTTTTTAAAAATCCCATTTATTTGGAAGAGCTCAGGGCTAATCAGGAGTGTAATTCCTTTTTGGAGGTAAGAACTCATGGAAGAAGAATTGATATGATCTTTTGCATCTTAGAAGTCAGAGCGTGGGGCCCATTTTAACCCCATTCTTCTAATATGAGTCAAATCCATCACTCTTGCACACCAGCTCCATTCCATCCCATTTTACTACATCATTACTACTGTTAACCAGACCTTCACTTCTCCGCTATCTCTCATTTACAAAAGGTGCGGATTCTATACACATCATCGCCATGTATTTACGTGCCCAACACGTTTTCTCATGTTTGGGGAGGTTTTATGTAGAAGGTTGCATACTGCAGGGATTTCGCGCAATTTAAAACATACCAGTTCCGAAAGAAACAAACAAAATGCTCAGTGCAAAATGAACGTGCATTTGAAAGGTAGCATCTACCATAGTCCAAGGTAAAACATTCAACGCATACGAACCAACATTTTTCGTGCTGAAAATTCACTATCCAACTGCAGGTGAAACAGACTTGGTTTTCTGAGAGAGAAAGAGGAATTTTAAGATATTAACCATACATTAGATGATAGTAAAACCGACCCCCGACGCCTGCCATCACTACTTCACACATGCTTTCACCAAAACCACAAATCATTAACATGCTGAAGGTGCACTAAATTACTTTCACACTGAAGAAAAGGGGGCTTAGAACCACAAATGATATATTTATTTAAGAAAAACGAGAAAACACACTGCACACAACATATATCACAACAAATCACGTCACACACTGACCAGCTTCACAAATTCTTCCCGTCGCACATTTCCAGGTGCAACCATAGTTGACGATGCAAAACGCCAACTGCAGAAATTCTATTCTCAGCTTCTATTGCGAAGAATTCGGAGAATACAGCTTCCCAAAATTGTTATTATTTATCAGTCGATGCTGCTTTATGTATTATTACAGTTTAAACATTGTCTGTATTATAAATTTGCTTTTATGTAATATTCGCTGGCAGCGTAATTTTTGCGCAGCTCTTCCTACTCGGCGACCATGTTTTAACTACAGACTGGCCTCAGTCAATCAGAAAAGAGAACCTAAACAGACAACAGAAAGGGTGTGTGGCTTAACCACCAAATTTCCGACGAAAATAAAACAACAATCAGATCCTTTTATTTGTTTTTGAAAATTTTAAACGAAAGAAAAATTGTTGAAGAAAATAATGCCATAAAATATGTTAAGAAATGTAAGTAATAAAATGAAGAAACAACAAGAATAAAATCCCTCCAATTAACAATGAAAGGGATTATGTAAGTGGCTCGACGTCTTTCATATGTGGACAAATAAACACTTTGAAGTTAGCCGAAGACAAGAAAATCACCGATAAAACGCACACAAAAAGGAAAAGAAGATACACAAAAAAGAGGAGATGGTAAGATAAATTGTGACCAATTGAAAGTGGGTCATTACAAGGGTCATACCTGATACCCTTCGGACGATACACAAAATGGTGTCCCTTATTTGATGTTTTGAATATGGATTCATCTGAAAAAGCTACATTTTCCCAGTTGCGATCCACATTCGCATGTGCCAATGCGAGACGGTAAATTTTGTGTTTGTCTGAGAGTTTTTCCTTCGCGGCAGCAGCACGGCCACGTAATCCAACCTGACGAGCGCTGTCCTTCGCAGCTCAGCGCTGTCTCCGTACTACCAGGAAAGTGGAAAGCTTCCCTTAGCTGTCTAGACGTCCTTAGTGGGTCTAACCGGACTTCGTTTACTAATCTCGCATCTTCCGCCTCGGTAGACACATGATGATGACCTGGAGATCGTAAATTACCAGTCTGACCTGTAGTACGATATTGCCGAATCCATCGCCTGGCTGTAGCGGTAGGGATACCAATTCATCTGCCAGCTGCAGTTGCAGTATAGCCCTCTGACTCCCACAAGGTAATTACAGCTGAACGTCTGTCCATGATCAGCATTGCTCTGAGCTGTTAGCAGCAAACAAACAAGTAAAGCAGGTAACTTGCATGCGACTTGTTGACTGCAGGAAACGCTCCTTGTGGGGAACGATTTTGTTAACATTCGCGCTAGGAATCTTAAAATGGTGCAAGAAATATAATAAAAAATAATAATACTTTTCATAAATTAATTTTCATAAATCAGAAAAGGCTGTTTTAATAAACAAAGTTAATTGTTATACTACCTTTATACATATAAAATAAACATTCTGGACTTAAACCTAGAAACAGCAACTACAGGCTTGCTCTGTTACTAAAACAACAGACGGAAACAAATCTAATTTAATTTTCCTTATCTAAAATCACTAACGTATAAAATGACCCATATAGCGTGACTCAATCTGCTGGTGTTTAATTAAGACAAATAATGACAAAGTTTCTGTAATTGTAAAAGTAGCTCCTAGTTAAAACATTTGCATTCTAAACAAATACTACACGAACGTAGGTTTGAACCCTGGTCAGAACAAGTAATTTTCCTACTAGTAAATAAGACAATAATAACTGCTCTTCATCAGATGACAAAAGTATAGAATATTCCAACAAGAGAGATCGAGAGGAAGAGAGGGCGAAAAGCATTTCAGACCCATGGAAAGAACTCTATACTGAAGAACGTTTAGTATCTTAGTAACTGATCGTTCGTGGAAATATTTAATTTGTATGAACTTTGGGGATAGTGAATTTGCTGTATGGCAACCTTGATCCGACTTTGGATAGCGTTCACATATAATATTCCGACGTTCTGTCAACATCCACCACTTCTCTGATGTTATATTTTAAACATAATAACTACTTAAGTCCTGAAATGCTTGTATGGATACATATAAAACTGATTATTATTATTTTATCTAATTATTCATGCTTTGAGGAATATATCATTACATAAAAATAAATTTTCCTGAACGGAATTCGAACCCACAACCTCACAATTAGAAGCCACGTGCTCTACCAATGAGCTAACATGAACGTATCTATCTACTTCTTTCTGATAGAACTCCTTCTGAAGTAACATGACTGAATGTTCGGTGTTCAAGACAATTACATTTATATACGTTCCAAATGCTGTTGTTTTTCTCTCCTTTCTCTTGTTTATTGTACTATGAATGCGAGAACTAAATTTGCTGTCATCACTTTCATTACAAATGTGCTTTTACGTATGGAAACGAAGGTGACAAAACGATCACATGCTCAGATGTATGGATGGTTTCGAAATACTTTATCATTGCGTATTTTAATGAATGTTACTTTCTCTACACTTAAAAACATTTCAACATGTCTTATTGCACTTAAAGAAGAAAAGAATCTGCACACTTTAGCCCAATTGCGAAATTTCATCCTTCCTTCCAGGCCTCGAACCTGTCATCTTTGGTTTACTGTTTCCGAAGATACCCGAAGTTGGACTTCGAGAATTTTCAGCTGAAAATTGCCGTAATCAATGCGGTCATCCTTTTTGGAATAAGGCGTACATATATTACAAATAGATTAAAACAGAGCTCTCAACTAACTAACTCTATGGCTTATGGAACTTTCAAGTTCATCGTCGCAGTAACAACATTTCGCTATTGGATTCTATCCTGGGCAATATCAAGCCAGTTTTCATCTTGAACGCCTACATCTCGAAGATCTCTTCATATTGTCCTCCCAACCAAGTCTCGGTCTTCCCAATGGTCTCCCTCCATGCGGCCCTCCAACCAGGATAGAATTTAATCTTCGTTTTCCCCCATCCGAGCTACATGGTCTGCCCAACTTAGTCGTCGCGATTTCATTATTTTTATAACTGGTGAATCGAACATCCATGGAGTTCTTTATTATGCAGTCAGCCTCCATTCTCCAGTCATCTTGTCCCGTTTCGGCCCGTATATCTTTCTCAAAACCTTATTTTCAAACACACGTAATTTATGTTCATCTGCTAGGATTGCACTCCAACTTTCGCTACCGTAAAGTATTACCGGCAGAATAACCCTTCTGTATAATTTCAATTTCAATTTCCTTGATATTAATCGCGATGTCAGAAGTTTTTGGACTGAATGGAAACATGCGTTCCCCGATAGTAAACGACTTTTTATTTCTTCTGTGACCTCATTTTTGCTTATTATGTATACTCCCAACTATTCAAATTTGTTTACTTTCTCTATGACCTCATCCCTAACTCTTATGTTTTTTTATTCCCTGTGTTTCGGCTTGTTATCACGTATTTCGTTTTATCTATGTTTAACTGTAGACCTATCTCATCGCACGCTTCTACTAAGACATCAGTGTCGCTTTGTAGTGCATCTATATCGTTCCCTATTAAATCTACATCATCCACGTATACGAACAGTTGATTCAAACCATTCTATGATACTCCCGTTTTTGTCCCCTTTAATTTTTAAAATCGCATATTCTAACGCAAAGTTAAACACTTGTGGTGACAAGGCATCACCTTGTTTCAATCCGTTGCAAATCTTGAAACTATCTGACATATTATTACCTATCCGTACTCTGCTTATAGGGTCGCTGCGACACATCTTTGGCAATTTTTTAGGAATTCCAAATCGTATCAGGATACTGTGTAACTTTTCCCTTTTGATAGAATCATATGCTTTCTTAAAATCCATGAATACCTGGTGAACCGTCCCATTGTATTCCCATTTCGTCTCCAAAATTTGTCTCAAGGCGAAAATATGGTCCAACGTGGATCTATTTCTTCTAAATCCACATTGGTGATCTCCAATTCTTTCATTTACGTCTACACTTAGGCGTGTTAACAGAATATTACTTAATACCATGTAACAGATTGGAAGTAATTAGATTCCGCGGTAATTATTACAGTCCGATGTATGACCTTTTTTTGTAAATCGGAACTAATATTGAGGTTTTACATTCGTTTGGGAGCTCCTCCTTTCTCCATATATCACTTATCAATTTATGTAGTTCCTTGATTTGTGCCGTTCCTCCCGCTTTAATTAATTCTGCTGGAATATTGTCTATTCCTGGTAATTTAATTTTTTTTAACTTCTTTACCGACATTTCGATCTCGATCTCGCTAGGTTCTGGAATCCACGGTTCTCCGGTATGGATTTCAAACCTCTGTTCCCCATTGTGTACATTAAGAAGTT
>JAGDQP010001121.1:7313-54496 GCA_022664845.1 Lepisma saccharinum | reverse complement strand
ATCCGTACTCTGCTTATGGGGTCGCTGAGACACATCTTCACTAGTTGGACCAATTTTTTCGGTATTCCAAATCGTATCAGGATACTGTATAACTTTTCCCTTTTGATAGAATCATATGCTTTCTTAAAATCAATGAATAGCTGATGAACCGTCCCATTGTATTCCCATTTCTTCTCCAAAATTTGTCTCAAAGCAAAAATCTGGTCCAACGTGGATCTATTTCTTCTAAATCCACATTGGTGATCTCCAATTATTTCATCTACGTATACATTTAGGCGTGTTAACAGAATATTACTTAATACCTTGTAACAAGTTGGAAGTAACGAGATTCCGCGGTAATTATTGCATTCCGACTTATCGCCTTTTTTGTAAATCGGAACAATTATTGATGTTTTCCATTCCTTTGGGAGCTCCTCCTTTCTCCATATAGCACTTATCAATTTATGTAGTTCCTTGATTAGTGCCGTTCCTCCTGTTTTAATTAATTCGGCTGGAATATTGTCTATTCCTGGTGATTTGAAATTTTTCAATTTCTTAACCGACATTTCGATCTCGATCTCGCTAGGTTCGGGAATCCACGGTTCTGCGGTATGGATTTCAAATTCCTCTGTTTGTTCCCCGCTGTGTACATTAAGAAGTTTGTCGAAATAACTTTTCCACACATCGACAATTTTAGTCGGATCCGCCTGAAGATCTCCACGTTCATTTCTAATCATTCCTAACCTCGGTTGGTAACCTTTTCTTTGTATAGTTTTTTTACCTTTTGTATAGATCTCGTATGTTATTTGTCTTCCCGTTTTCCTCTATCTCCTGAATCTTCTGCGTCAGATATTCTCGTTTTTTGTTTCTGAACCCAAGTGTGGCGTTTCGTTTCGCGTTACTGTAGTGGTTGGTATTTGGTTCGCTTTTATTGATTAGCCATCGTTGCCTGGCTTGTTTTCGTTCCTCATGAAGCTTAAGGTATTCTTCATTAAACCAAGGTTTGTTTTTGTGTTGTTTCTTCTTGCCTACACGTTCCTTCGCTGCGCTCTTAATTGTTTCACGAATTGCCTTCCACATCTTACTTACATCAATTTCGTTATTAATATAATCATTATTATTACTCGGGTCGGCTAATATTTCGAGTCTATTTGAGAGTTCGAGTTGGTAATCTGCTATTATGCTCGAATTATTTAATCGTTTCACTTCGAATTTCAGTTGTTTTGACCCCTTGCTTCCTGTGTTTGCGATGCATAACTTTTCCCTTACTTTTGTGATCACTAGTTGATGGTCGGTGTTACCTTCCGCTCCTCTATACGACCTAACATCCATTATGTTGGTGTGTCTTCTTCTATCTATTAATACGTGATCGATCTGGTTCAGAATTTTGCCATCCGGAGATACCCATGTGTATTTGTGTATATCTTTGTGTTCAAAGTACGTGCTCTTTACCAGTAGGTTTTTCGAAATCGCGGAAGTTATCAGTCTTTGGCCATTGTTGTTGGTCTTTTCGTGAAGGCTGTATTTGCCTATAGTAGGTCTATATTTTTCTTCCCTACCTACATTTGCTTTGAAATCACCCAACACAATTTTCCAATTACACTTTGGCATTCGGTCAAACAGCCTTTCTAGCTCATAGTAGAATATATCTTTGTCGTTATCAGTAGCCATCTCGGTCGGAGCATAGATGTTTAATAAAACCGTGTTGCCCCATCGAGTACCTATCGTAACGTACGATAGTCTTTCGTTTACGAACTCTATATTCTGAACCGCCTGAAGGATACGGTTCTTAATGAGGAATCCTGTTCCAAAATCATGAGACACCCGTAGTAGAAAGTGCACTTGTCCCGTGGGATACTATCTTGACCCTCCCACCGAACTAACTGTATCGCTAATATGTCTCGCTTGTACTTCTCGGTTCCTATTCTAAGGTATTTCTTAATCCTGTTCTTGGAGCCTCCTGAAGCAGTCCCCGGACGGAGATTCAAATGAGGGGCTAGTTTACCTCCGGAATATTTTACCCCAGGAGAGTCCATGAACCATCTGTTATATTTCTTGACATGTTTCAGTGGTGTAGAGTTGTCAACTCTACGACCTCGCAGTAAGGGTAGACAATCAAGATGTTTTCCTCTGTCCATCTCTGAGCCTTGCCGATGTCATTCATCTTTAGCCTCAGAGTGGTAATGGGGATGCTGCTTCCCCTCAACATTATATTTTTTGTTCGAGGTTATCTTCCCCTAGCCTTTGTAGATGACTCTACTAACTGCTAGGGAGCAGTACTGGTTTTGGTCCGCCCTAGAATATTTCCGGTTGGCATCCCTATCCGCCACGTGGGGATGCCCCTGGTGGGAGACCAGTAACTCCAACTCGGACAAAGCTTTCAACTACATTAAAAATATGATTGCACTGAAGTCGAACTAGAAAACCTACCATCAGTGCTTTAGTGAGGGTGAGGCGCCTGCCAAAGCTGAAGGAGGGTCCCAAACGTGGGCATCGAAAACTATATATAAAAGAAAAAACTCCAAATTTGCTAAGTGCCGAAATAAAAATTTGTCAGGTTGAAAATAACGTTCGTTTTTTTTTAATGCAAATCACTGGCAAAAGGAGTCGTTATAATTGTTTGCCTCCATTTCTGGTACAGACAGAAAATATACATAACTACTTTCCGAAAATATTGAAAAAATGGGCAAATTTAATCGAACATGCACTAATGAGTATGCGTTTCAGAATTACGAACGAAGTAGTTTAGTGTCTGTTGGACATTTACTACAACATAAGATGGCTTTTCGAGCTTATTTTCTAAATTTGAATTTTGGGATTTTGTCCCAGATTTTTCGATATCATCCGACTGTTGAGCACCGGGGGGCCCATAGACCCTTGGGGCCTGGGGCGGGAGGGTCAAGGACTGGTATCGGCGTGGAATCGAAGAACTGGCAGAACGGTGGCTACAGACTATACTGTGAGCACTAGGTGCCTTTCGTTGTAACTTGACGAGTAAAGCAAGTAAATTTGACCAGAATGTTGCAAAACTTCTGACTCACCCTTGTATCTACAGTTCAATAACTTCTAAAATAGTATTTTTATTTCATATTTCTATGAATCAAAATAACAAAATCCTGTCAAAGTAATTTTGCCAGTGGCACAAAGACATCGGGCCACCATAGTTCTCATATGGGACCTTCATCATCATGTTGATCAATACTGTCCCATTTTAGCCCGCTTACCGCGATTTGATGCCCACAAGGGAGCAAGGTGAAACAAAAACGACTCCTGTCCACTTGATGCGATGTGGACCCGAAAAGGGAAGTGTGTGGATGGGCGCATGAAGCATAAAGCGGACTTTAGCCCACTTGATGCGATATGGGTCCCAATGAATTACGAGGGTTTACCCATAAAGAAACGAACTCAGTGTTTTGCATGACATGTTTTGATTCAAGTAGTGTATAATTCATGGAAGTAACTTAGGAGTTTAGACCACCCATTTCTGATCCTCTATATTGTTTTGTTTTCGTATCTACTTGCTACTGGTACCTTGGTCCTGTATCAAAGAAGAATGTTTTCCTTATTACGTGCTATTTTTCGTGTTTCACAATAACAGGTTGGTTTGGCCATTGGAATGAGGTCCTTGTGGCTCTTTATTTTTTAATTGGGTCTCTTGACATGACTCTAATTATGAGTATAGCAATAGTTAATGTCAATGGAATTCTTTCTGACATTAAATTTAGCTAGCTAACATAAATTCTGTATAAATTTGAAATTCATATTTTTCTATGCACCACACATATTCTATTTATGGACATGATGGATATTGTTATGAATATTGAAATGGATATGCGTGGTTGTGATACTTTAATTTAAAACGGCATTCATGACAACGAAACTACACACTTGACAGAGACGTCAGTTTTGATAGTCACAGTACTTTATTTATAAACGGTCATTCTCCAAGTGAATCTAATAATCGAAGAGAACGTGAATATTTTTCGGTAGATTTCGAAGAAAAATATACCTATTGAGATCGGTACGATATGAAAGTATATATATATATATATTAACACTCTAGCCACGCTAGCGGCCATAATTTTGAAGATATTTGAACCAAATTTTTATATGTTGTTTCTAGGCTTAATAGCTCGTTTAAGTTCGTTAATGAGCAAAATCGGTCGCCATCTTGGATCCAAAATGGCCGCCGAACCCATTGTTGTATAGAATGCACAGCCTAAACCGCTGGGGCTATTGAAATCAAATTTGGCATAAAAGTACAACATCATTTTTTGATTACGAAAATGTTACCTAATGAGTTCAAAGACGCCATCTTGGATCCAAAATGGCGGAAGTAAGAAATCTATTTTCCATATCGTTTGAGCTAGAGATACGAAATTTGACATAAAGGTGTATTGTCACTAGTAGTTCAAGAAAATATTACGAAATGTTGAAAAAGTTGCCATCTTGGATTAAAAATGACCGCTGAACCCATTGTTGTATAGAATACAGAGCCTAAACGGCTGTAGCTAGAAATATCAAATTTGGTAACACTATACATTATCATTTGTATGTTACTAAAATATTACATGATGTATCCAAAGACGCCATCTTGGATCCAAAATGGCAGACCAAAAAACATTTTCCACACCGTTTGAGCTAGAGATACGAAATTTGTCATAAAGGTGCATTATGACGAGTAATTTAGAGAAATATTACAACATTTGGGAAAAGTCGCCATCTTGGATCCAAAATGACCGCCCAAAATCCATTTTGCGCACCGTTTGAGCTGGATAAATGAAATTTTACTTGAAGTTGTACCATCACAAGTAGGTCACGACAATATAAGAAAACTTTTAAAAAGTCGTCAACTTGGATCCAGAATGGCCGCCCCAAAAACCTAATTTCCAAATCATTGAAGGTAGAGAAACGAAATTTTTTTGAAGGTGTATGACGAAGAGTAGGTTACAAGAATTGGGACAAACCTTCCTTTTGAGGGCGCAGCCCCCCGTGGGAGGGTGCAGATGGATACCATTTTGGTGTAGTGCAGCAGTGAGATTTTGATTAAGATAAAGGAGGCGCATCCTCTCAAGTTGGGGGGTGAACAACTACGGGGGCAGCGCTCCAAGCGAAACAAAGCGAGTATATATATATATATATATACTCTTGATGAATAATCTACAAAACAATAAATAGTTTCTCGATAACTCTCATATTAGGCGAGATTTCAATTTTTGAAAAAAAAAACTTCGAGATCTACCTCAGCCTGTAGGCCTACCGATAGGGATTTTTATAATAAAGATATCGTACCTTTGTTATCTGAAAGTAATAGGATAATATTTGCTGGTGATTTTAATGCCGTATTGCTCGCATGTTAGAATACCGGACATTTTATACCATGTACAAGATTGACAAATTACGGTGCATTGCTGTTTGGGTTACCAAACGTAGAGATATTATTAAAACATGAGTACAATGCAATCTAAATTGTATCGGTTCTACTGTAGTTTCGGTATTATATCGCTGATATCACGACAGAATTTAGCAAGCATTTGCCAGTTATTATGAATGTTTGTCCACAGCCAAATCCCATAAGGAGTTTGGTTCTACCGATTGGAAATTACATTTTAGTTTATTAGAAGATTATGCTATTTATCAGAAAGTTAAAGAAAAATGTATTATTGGGTAAAAGAACAAAAATATTTTCCCACCAAAATAATTAGGGAATGAACTATACGAAAGTTAAAATTAACAACTTTTTTAATGGTAGGGAGTAGAAGAAAATCAAGAACGTCATCTTACACTTTAATTATTCTACGGTGTCTTCATCAGCTTTGATTAGGATAGAGTAATAAGTATACTTTCGCATAAATAAAAATAATTAAAACAAAAAATTATGCAATCGCAACAAAGGAAACTGAATAGATTCACAAATACCGGTACCCTCTGAATTTGTTAAAAATTAACAGATCTCTTTTTAGGAAGATTTCGAAGAAAGATCTACCTATTGAGATCGGTGCGATATCTATGTATATACTTATATTAACACGCTAGCGGCCATAATTTTGAAGATATTTGAACCAAATTTTAATATGTTGTTCCTAGGCTTAATAGCTCAGCTAAGTTCGTTAATAAGCAAAATCGGACCAAGGGGTGGTCGGGGGAGGGGTTGAAATTTTGGAAAAATATATATCAGCCCCTATGGAGTTTAGATGGAAACTTTCTGCATAAATTATAGTACTTCTTATGAAGTTTACGGTGGCACCAACGGTTGTGGGGGTACGAGTGAGGGTGGGGGTGGAAATTCGAAATGTTTATAACCACGTCTTGTGGGGTATCGTTGAAAAGCTCTTGATGACTAATCTATAAATCAATAACTAGTTTCTCGATAGCGCTCATATAAGGCGAGATTTGAATTTTTGAAAATTAAGAAAAAAGACTTCGAGATCGACCTCAGCCTGTAGGCCTGCCGAAAGGGATCTTTTATATCTTATCGTGCACATAACCTTCGCCAACAATCAAATTTATTTCGTAGCAAACAGTTGATGATGGTGGTACCTTTACTAGTAGCACTGATGATATAATGTTATTTGTAAGCAACAACATAAGTTATTGCGTAGCAAACAGATAGTGTTAATTCATCATTAAGACTATTTATTCTCTCATGCAGCAAACTGCTTAACGGATCAAGCTAACGCTGACCTCCTCCGCACACGCGTTGATTAAACGTTGATAAAACCGTTTAATGTCTGCCTTTCAATGGTTGTACGTAACCGTTGTAAAGGCGGACATTAAAAGGTTTTATTAACGTTTAATCAACGTGTGTGCTACTGGGGGAAACTATTAAAACCAGCTATTGGAACCCTGAACACTAAAATCTTGCACCAAAAACAGCTGGCTTGGCAAGGATGGTTTGGATGGGCAATTAAATGTTATACCACTGAAAGTAAATACGTGTTGAATCTGCATAATATTTATCGTACCGCATGGATGGGGCTAAAATAAGTTAAATAATGGTTTTCTAAAACGTCCTGGTTTAGACATTATATATACTAATTGAAGCAAACGTTTCACCCACTCCGGTACTATTATAACAAACGTCAAAATGGGACCTCGATGGCTCAATGGTAGAGCGCTCACCTCTGGTGCTTGGGGTAGTTCATTCTATCCCTGTTCGTGCCGTTGGGCTTCGTGGTGAACAAACACCGTGTTCCTGGGTTTTCTCGGGGCTTTCCCTATCCTCTCACTTTCTTCGCTACACCAATCATTCTATCTTCATCCATCTGGCCTTAGCCAAAGTCGTCTAAAGGCCTTAAAAATTAAATTCAAAAATTCAAAAGCACTTTCCTCCCTGGCGTGAAACCCGAAAACCAGGTAATTCGAAAGTGAGCAGATTTTGTAAATCAATCGTTGGAATTATCTGAGAGCAATCTAGAGCAGTTATTATTAAACTTACAATATATTATTCAGTATATGCAACAGGAGTAACGTAATTTTTTTTAGGGTTGCAATCGTATTGGAAATGAAGTACAGCCTAGGGAGTTGAAGCATGATAGTTCGTCAGAACAAAAAAAAAACGAATGTCATACTGAACCCCATTGTTGGTAAGAGAAGTAAGGATAAACCTGCAGCACTGAATGTTACCACATTTGCTCTGTTTTGCTACCTAGAAAAGGAAAGAGAAAAAGAGAAGGAAGTTAGGAAACAACTACGAAGTAAACAGAGAAACAAGAACGAGGTGGTTAACGAAAGTCGTAGTTATACCAAAGACGTAAGAAGATGATTCGAAACAAACTTTAGAAGATTAAACAAGATATTGATTGATTTGGGTTATGATGAATATATAGATAAGCCGGAATTTATATCAAAGATGAATTGTGAGCTGATTGGTTACTGACACTCAATACAAATTTTCATTGGCGAGGAAGCTGTTTGTGTCGTCAAAGATATTTTTAAAGCCAGGCTTACTTTACATTTAGAAAATAAAAATTATTTGTTGTGAATTTTGTCAATATTATTCAGAAAATCGAACTGTTAACGTTTGATAATCTTCATGTGAAAAAGTTAAAAACTATATGATTTGATTTAATGTAACCTCACCAAACGTAACTTGATGCATTTTAATATACCAGAATACTTATAAAGTTAATCCAATGTTACTTAATCAAATCGACATCATCTCATGGCATACGTATGTCATAATACTGAAGTTTATTACGTCTGTGAATGCTTAAAGAATGTGCTACTATTTCTTGCTGGGAGAGAATGATTAATATCAGAAGACACCCTCTGATAATAATGTTGATGTTTTGCAAATGAATAGAAAGAAAGTAGTTCCTATTATATCTTTAACATGAAAGGAGAATATGAAAGTCGATATTCGAGTTCTCTTAAGTCAGACTTCTATAGGAAGGTAAAGAATATCAACATTAGAGTCTGTACAACTATTAGCTGTAATTGTATGTTATGGAATATGAATTTAATTGTATAAAATATGGTGATATGCATGTTATTTTGGAATGCTGCTAATACTGGGGTCTAGTAACTGATATAGTTGCATTTATGACTGTCTAATCCTTACTTATGAATGGGAACCTGAATGAACTTGTTTCTTTGTTTCATAGTTCTTCATACGTAGGGTTGGAGTTCTACACTATATCTAGACTGTTGTCAGTCCAACCCAATTAACCTTTACTATTCTAGATATTACTAAGAGTTTAAAATTTTACTCTTACTTTACTAACAGGCCATGTTTTACGTTTTATAATACTAATACAGTTCACTCAGATTCGATCATTAGTTGGTTTTAAAATTTTATTACGAAAAGAATGTGGAAAGAACTTCTTTTCTAAAAATAACAACGATAAAAGAGCTATTTTTGAAATGTAAATAATAATGTTTTAAAGTAATATCTCCATGAAGACATAGTAGAGCTTTTAAAAGTATAATTAATAACATCACGTTTAAAATGGTTACTTACCAACATCAGTGTCCAAAATCATTTTCCGCTCGCTATTATTGTTAGACGATTCATATTCTTCCTTCAACCTTGTAACCAAATCCACTAAATCTTTTCTGTTATTACCTGTTTCAGCTCTTGTTCTCATTATACTGCGCACAACTTCAGAATAAGTTTCTTTCACATTGTCTTCAATCACCGAGATCCCTATTTTCCTGGTAATTCCTGATAGATAAAACAGTACGAAACCAGCGAATATTCTTTTTAAGTGAGGCCGAGAGCAGTCCTTTGCAAGTTCGAGAAGCCCTGATCCTCGAAGCAGTTTAGCACCATTAACTCCAAAGGCATATTCACATATCACATTCATTGGATAACTCTCAGAAATCTCTTTTACGTCAATGTGTCCCTTAGAGTCTCGATGTTGTTTGATGTCGCCAAGTATCAGCTTAGCAGAATTATAGATGGAAGCAAAGTTCGCCTTGGCTCTAGCTAACGTGAAGATTGGAGTAATTTTCTCTTTATAAAACTTCCATCTTTTGCCTTTCATGAAGAACAACGCATTAGAAAACATTGGATCCCCATGGTTATCAAGACCAAAGGACGGGTCTGCAAAATGTTCAAAATCATTCACCAGAATATGTTTGATTAGTTCAGGGTCTCGAACGAGAAGGCACGGTCGAGTTAGAAAGAAAAATCCACCAAATTTATGTCCTCTGAACTTCTCATGAAGAGAAGCGAGTTGTTGACCAAGACTCACTCGCAGGAACACCAAATCTTGCACATTTCCCAGTAGTGGAAGAGGTTTTAAGTAGGGAACTCCTTTGTTCTTCCAATAACTGAAGTGTCTTGTGATGTAGACGTAGAACAAAATTATAGTTGTAATAAGAAGAAGTGACAGGGCACCAATTATCATTGTTGTGAGAACAATTCTTCATCCACAGACTTCCACGCTCTGACTGGAATGTTAAAAGAAATTAAATGCACAAAAAATATATCATTAAACAAGTAAATTTTCGGTTTGTATTACAAGAATGTGACGTAATTTTAAAGCTTTAAGATAAAATGTGTGCCTATGGAATGTAGAGTGACCAAACTTTAATGGCTTCCTAAGTTCGTTGATGTACCAAGGACACAGAAACATTTTAAAGTAAGAAACCTTTCTATCTGAGTAACATTTGGTCAATGGAACGGCTACTTTTAGCAGAAACGGTCTTGTTTACCCATTTATTGTCTGTTTTACGTATAAGGAAATCTGTACCTCCAACAGACTAAATACTCATTCCTGTAAGAAGGTTACCTCTGTCTACACCACCCATTTCAACTTTGGATAGTACATAGTACGTTTATTTAGTATATTGTCATGTAATTTTTATATATAATATTCAGATGTGTTCACATTCAATTATTTAACCAATATATTGGTAGTTTTTCATTTTTTAGTTTTTCATCATTCATATCATTACATTATTACATAATCACTGTATTTTTTCGCCATTTTTGTAAGAAATTAACAATTATTGAGAGGAGGAACCATAAACAGCACTTGCTCGGTTCCGCCTAAATTTCTGTTATCTGTAAATTCTATATTATTATTAGTAAAATGTATCGTATTGTATTGTATTGTAAAACTAGTAAGACAACAGTTTTCTGTTTATTTTATCGTACACGTAATGAGGAAAAAGAAAAACACGAAATTTCAAGTTCGTTTATAAATTTCTGATTCGGCCCGTACTGACGCCAGGTGGCATAAAAGTAACTGAGAGAATGGGGTTTACTATCTACAATAATTATTTTATCTATGACTTGTAGACCAACTCCTGAATTACTTTTAACTCATCGAGCTCTACATAAACAATACTGGAGTAACTACTTGGTGTTGAAAGATAGATGCCAGACCAAATATTTAAACTCGTTTGTCCACTTCCAGTCTAATCCAATGTGGACAAAATTTTCAGTTCTAACTCAGTTTTATACGCTTGATATCGCTGTGTGGCCCATTTTTTGATTCAAGTCTTAATTCCTGAGTTATTCATATAAGAGTATACCGCACTCTGCATACAATAGAAAATACTGCAAATAATATTTACGTTTTTTGCAAGAATTAAGACAAATAAAAAAACGGGCCACACAGCGATATCAAGCGTAGAAAACTGAGTTGGAATCGAAAATTTGGTCCTTATTGGTTTAGACTAGAAGTGGACAAACGAGATTAAGTTTCCTCTCCGCTCCCTAGCTTCACATATTCATGAAATTTTCAATGACTGCCGTCAGTCCAGTATCGTATTAATAGATGTCGATGCTTTTAACTCAGTAGTAAAATGTTTCGTGTATCTGGCAAGAAATCAAAATGTATTCGATAAATAATCACAGACAATACCTTTGCTCATCTATACAAGCTGACTCATCGGGTAATTTGAATCCTAAACATTAAGAGTAATCACCATAGTGACTAAATAAATAAAGATGTAGTCTCTGATTATTTATTGACAACATTTTTATTTATTTAGCGTCAGTCATCGACCTCCATTAATACGATACTGGACTGACTGCAGCCATTGAAAATTTCATGAATATGTGAAGCTAGGGAACGGAGAGGAAACTTAAGGCCACTTTAGACGAGAAAATTTCTCGTACGATAAATCTTAGCGAAAGCAGTTTGCCAGGGGAAAAAAGAAAAAAGTTATGGATTTATACCATAGCATCTTACCCTATTGTAGCATTCTTGCTTTCACAGTCTGGCACTACTGCTAATCGTAAGATTCATCGTAGCATAAATGCTGTCGTCTAAAGCGGCCTTTAATCTCATTTATCCACTTCCAGTCCAAACCAATTTGGACCAAATTTTCGATTCTAACTCAGTTTTTTACGCTTGATATCGCTGTGTGGCTCGTTTTTTAAGTTATGTCTTAATTCTTGCAAAAAACGTAAATATTATTTGCAGTATTTTCTACTGCATGCAGAGTGCGGTATACTCTTACATTAATAACTCAGGAATTATGACTTGAATCAAAAAACGGGCCACACAGCGATATCAAGCGTATAAAACTGAGTTAGAACTGAAAATTTGGTCCACATTGGATTAGACTGGAAGTGGACAAACGAGTTTAAATATTTGGTCTGGCGTCTATTTTTCAACACTAAGTAGTTACTCCAGTATAGTTTACGTAGAGCTCGATGGCACCAGTTGTATAAAACATTTTAATACTGAGTTAATGTAATCGTGCGAGTCATAGATAAAAATAATTGTAGATAGCAAAATGCATTCTCTCAATCTCTTTCATGCCATCTGGCGTCAGTCTAGCCATACTAGGAATGAAATAATGTTAATTTACCATTGCTTCTGCATTCAATTCAAAAATCGCGAAAAGCGATTGCGATCTGAGCATCTGATGCTGAGTGTTATTGGTCCGCAAGACATTAAAAGTGTAGATATTACGGATGGTTTCCTAACATTATTTCACCCTTACTTTTACTAGAATGACTGACACCAGGTGTCATGAACTTGAAAGAGACAATGTTGTTTGCTATCTATACATATTTTATCTATCAAAGACTATATATTCATTGATTTAACTACAATGGTACCCAGGAGGTAACTATTTGATGTTTGGGATTCGAAGTGTCCGATGGGTCAGCTTGTATAGATCCTGTACTTGATTGGGCCTGTGACGTGCCAATCGATGCGATTATCTATAACTCTCCTGGTAGTCATCCCAGAGGACGCAAAAAAGTAGTTTTTACACAAAAATTGTTAGCTTATTGAATGAGCGAGCTCTTCTATGTTCACTTTGTATCTGTTTGAAGAAAACCTTCACCGAGGTTTCCAGGGCCAATGATTACCAATTCTAGCAAATGCTTGTACGGGAGAACATTTATGAGGATTGATGCATTTAATTGAATTTTATTGATGCATTTAGGCATCTCAGGCTCAGGTCGATATAGGGATTAAAATTGACGAAATGTTGTGTGATTTTTACAGTAATTGTACTTCATGAAAAGTATATTTCACTCATTTCGTAAGAACGACTGGACCTATTCGCTGTTAAATTAGAATTCTGATGGAATGGAAAACCTTCCATGTTATAAAATTACCAGAAGTTTTAACTTGTTACTGTTTCCGTGGTAACGAGGCTCAATTATTAAAACTTCCATTCACACATCGTGTGGAAAGGATAAACCATTATGATTCAAATTTGTAATGATTATTCAAGATTCTTAAACCACATTAGAAGGTGAAAGTATTTACCATTTCCAATGGTAACGAAACTGAATTATGTTGTATTCGAGCATTATAATTTGACCAGAGGGTTATGGCGCGTGAACTTCGTACGGGCAAACAGTTTCGTTTTTAGTTCGTGATTTCCTCTTAGAAAATTGTCGTCTACTTCCCCAGAAGCTGCGTGAGTTGTGAAGATCAAGCATGAAATAAATGCTACAACGTTGCCACATCTACGCTTCGCAGTTTCAGCTAACTGTGATAGACTGCAACTGCATTCTCGTTGTTACTAATGTGCGTGAAACTTCGCACCAAAGCTCCAGGAACAAGACATTCACACTTCCACCGCTTCAAGAAAACTGAATATATCTGCTGCTTCCGCACTCAAAGAAATAATGACCCCAAAATTTATTTCTCTCGTTGACTGCTCTGTCGCAGTTGTTTTAGTTCTTCAAGGTCACCCGTCTTTAGCCCTTTGACAAAGCTTTTAATGGCTACTCCGATTCGAGCGAAAGTGAACCTCGTCATGCAAGAAAATTCTCGTAATGGAGGACTAAAGGCTTGGCGCCATATCCGGTTGGTTGCCATAGCAGCGGCGGGGGTTAAGTCTAAACAACAGTGAACAGTCAAGTAAGTTAGATGGTAGGAACGTAGACAGTAACTTGTGGAAGTAATGGCTGATTTTTTTTTTCTTTTTCTGGTTTTCATCCTTTTAAAGCGACATGTCTCTCTCTCATTGTAACGTTTGCAATCTGGTACGAAGCACATACCCATGATGAATTATTATTATCGAAGAAACTACATAAACCAACCACTGTTGTTTAGACTTGAACATGGCGGGTTACCATGACAACCAACCGGATCTGACAGAAGACTTTTGTGGTCTATAGAACGGTAAAACATGAATGTTCTCATGGTATCGATATTAAATTTTTTAACACATTTTTGAGCGTTATGTACGACATTGTACAAAGTTGTTAGGTCCTTTTATCATAATTTCACTAGAACTCTCTTCGTGAATTTTTCTCCACGGTTCACAGTCCATGTATATTTCTGTGTACATTTTTTAAATTTAAAGATTCTGTTTCTTTGGATAATTTTTATCTCAATTGTTAATATATCTCACATTTTATCTTTGAAAGATAAATACCAGGATGAGTCATATGTTCCTAGCGTTTTCATGGATAACGTGCAACTCCCTCTGTACCACAAAAGCCTATTTGGTAAAGTACACCCATCACACTGTATGGTCCTTCTCCAACGTTCCACCAGTGACACAAGCCCCTGACGATACCAGGCTGCAGGCTTTGAAGCAAAGAACTTAGTAATGCCAGTTGTCACATCATCCACGGAATGGAATTGTCTGCCCCACAGGAAGTGTGCCATGGAATGAAACATGAACATCAGATGGCGCAAGGTCGGGACTGTAAGGGGGGGGGTAAAATGTCCACAACAGGGAGTCCGCAATGTGCTGGCGGACTCTTCTTGACCTGTGGCATAGAGCGTTGTTAAATTGGAGGAGCAGTCGCTTTCGGTTCACCAGTGCTGGATAACGACGGCGCACAATGTCGTATACCTTTTGCAGCTGTTCAGCATACAATGTCCCATCTACGGAACGACCATGTGGAACGAGCTCCAAGTGCATCGGACCTTCGAAATTCCACCACACACACACAGTATTGTCTTCTCTTCAAACCGCCCTCTTTGAACCACTGGCTGCGCCTCGGTACCTGGTCGAAGCCATTGTTTCCCGGTGTCAGGATAACGAAGAAAGATCCACTTTTCATCATTCGTGATGATCGGCCCCAAAACCTGTCGTCAGTTGGGTTTCGAAGCAGTTCTTCACACAGGTTCACACGTTGTTGAGCTTGAGCGGGAGTCAAATCATGGGGAACTATTCTCGGTTGCCTGGAGCGAAACCCAAGTTGATGCAGATGACGAACGACACTGGTTTATGATATCTGGACCTCATCTTCCAGCTGACGAGTACTGGTTCCTGGGTTTCTTCAACAGCGTTCAGGAGGGCATCGATATCCGTCGTCACAGGGCGTCCACTCTTGGGCTTGTCATCGAGACTGGTGTCACCAGACCGAAAACGTTGAAACCACTTTCTAGCTGTGGACGGGTGGACAGTACCTTCACCTTCTACAGCACAAATTTCCTTGGCTGCTGCTACTGCATTCAACTCCTTTTTCCAGTAATGGCTCAGAAGCACACGACACACAAGTTTCTCCTCAGCCATTGTCCTGCCAACTGTGTATTCAACGCGTAGTTCTTTCCACACACCGTTAGTGCTGTGATCAGACAGACACGTGACACGCTTTCTGCCTGTTATACACGTTCTACCACCTTCACCTGTTCTACACGTTGCACATGGTTTTCCGGCATCAAGTGGGCGGGGCCTCCCAACGCTACGAACATATGACTCACCCTGGTACCATGCTAAATTTGCATTGAACTTATGCTTCGTTCAAAATGTACAGTACTGTAGTTTCTCAAAGGGTTTTCTTTTTCGTTTTTTATTTTCCCAACTTCAGCCCCTAAAGGTTTGCTTGTATTATATAAACGAAACAGTAATAACAAATTTATTGTAATATGTTTCAAACTCTCTGGATTGTTTTTCTTTGTTACAAACCGGAAAAATTTTACCCAGTGGTGTAAACTTCTCATTTGAAATTTATAGACATAGTGAATTTTCAAATAAAACGATTCAAATACATGGATTTAAAAGATTTACTGCTAGCACTAGAGGCCAGAAATTGACGCCAGCACATGCGCGCAAACCTAAAGTACCTGGCAGTTGTAATCGATTAAAATTACATATTGATAGCTTCCTCAATTTCTTCCTAAGCACCAGGCATAAACACGCGTAAGCATGAAATAACCAATAAGACACATGTTCATCCCAATCATCCAACCAAGATTAATCGAAAACTGGCGTCAATTTGCCCCAGCTTAATTGTATCGGACCAGTCAATCCGTTACCTATTTACATCCATGTTCAAAAATTAAAATTCTTTACTTACAATACCATTTTCACTTACAGTTACTAGTCAATGTCTGTACATAATACTAAAATGACTAATAATACAGATCTATATTAATCAATTTTCATGATTTAGCCATCAAATGAAAGGGCAGGATTTACTCTTAATTATCGAGTTTCCAATGCCACCTTGACAAAGAGAATACTCCAGCCATGAGTTCAGTAAATAATTTGCCCAAACTTAACCTATTTTCCAGGGTAACTTTAGGGATGTCTGTATAGGATAAAAATTATTGTCTTACCCACTGTAATTCTGAATTACCATTAATATCTTTAAAGGAAATAAAATTAACCTAATATGACATATAACAAAAAAAATTACAGTAAAAATATATAATCTAGTGCCAAAACTTACCCCCCCAGTTGCCAAAATTTAACAGTACGAAAATAGTACACTGGAAATCAAAATCAAATGAAATATTTGGTTCCTTAAAAGTCTTCAATACGTTGAAATAATGGCATGCCAAAAGTAGTGACAATGTGAATCCAGTAACTTACAGTAGTAAGAAGTCCTCTCTGTCAGGAAAATAGATATTCCCTTAATCAGAATTCGTATATCAATAATTTGATTTAAACAAGAAAAAAAAACACTTTGAAATATACGTAATCCCTCCGACATCAATAAAAATAAACTGCTAAGCGGAAGTTTATTTGTTAGTTTACTTCCGCCAGAATTCATAAAATAGTTTACTGGTAATATACAATTTTTTTTAATGTTCATTGTCCCTGAAAATTTAAAGAAAAGTAGCAATACGCGTAGAAATATATATATATATATATATATATATATATATATATATATATATATTGTAAACCTGTACATGATGACATTTAAAAAAAATATATATTTTTCAGTCTTTAGGAGGAACGAATCTTTTACGTCCACTTTATGATTTAAGTTCCGAAGTAATTATTTCTGAAAATAATGTGGCATAAAACTCTACGACTTCTAACACATTTGATTTGTGATATATAATTATGCATTGAATAGTTGCAGGACAGAATGTTAGAAGCTACCTTTTTTTTTTCATATTCATGTTCACATACCAAAACTTGTGCAGGCGATGAGGCTTTTCACTATCAAAGTTGGTATGTTTTCATTTTTATTTTATTATTACCGCACTTTTATTAGCTTGGTGTGTCTGACCAGGTTCTCTGTTCGGTTCAAATATTGTAATCAAATTTGTACCCTCTTCCTCATGATCGAAGCAATTTTGTACGTTTCTATGTACCTGATAACAATACGAAAATCAACTATGATATTTTTTTAATGTGAATCTAAAATAACCGGAGCCGCAAAAAGATATTTATTAAAATGAATCAAAAGTATAATTTTAAGAAAACATAATGTTCCACGGCATGTGTCCAATTTATGACGTAAATCCACAGTACGGAAAACCTATACTGGAACCAATGTGCAAAATGCAATGTTTGGCTCCATGTAAACTGTAAATACGTTAAAAACAATAGTCTATTAAAACTAATGAAAATATGTATACAGTAACTTACAGCAAGGACTTCTCTCTGGCAGGGAAATAAATATTCTCTTTTAACAGCGTTTGTACATTAAATTCAAGCAAATGACAAATATAATTATGAAATTTAGATCCGTTTGATTCGCTTGCCACTTACGTCATCTCTCCCACCCCAGAAAGAAAGAAAATACTCAAAGCGGAAATCATTATGCTGATCTACTTCCGCCATATTTATAAAATACTTTCCCAGTAATAGAAAGTTTTTATACGCTTTTTCGATGCATATTAAAGGAGAAACAGGAAAAGGTATCGGATATATATATATATATATATATTAAAAGGTGTACATACTGACATTGATTTTTTTCAATACATGATCTAATGTGTTAAGGGATGTATTCCGCACAAGATGTGTTCTTTGAAGGCTATAAATTTTCCAGATTTTGTCTGGATTCCTCTCCAACCGTTCTTAATATCTTCCATACAGATAGTCATGTCGTTATCTGTATAAATATAAGATATTGTCCATTTGTCTGTCATCGTATCACGCAAAAACCGGATGAACAGATCTGTACGGTTTTTGGCATAAAGACAGACCTTTATGCTTGGGACAGGTTTGTAAAATTTCACTTTGGACCCCGAAGCAGCCTAGTTGCAAGTATTGCCAACCTATTTTAAACTTCAGTTTTGTACAGCTGAACGTATCCCTGTCAAAATTACATGAATATTACTCGATACTAAGGAACGAATAATGCGGGTGCTCCCGTACTCCTAGTGCCCTAGTTGCCAGCGCTCCCAAGCTATTTCAAAATTCACTTCTTTAAAATGCCAATAAAACATTACTTTATTCGAATTCATATCCTCTAATGATAATAATGAAATGTAAAGCATAATGTATTGTTGCGAACTTAATATTATACCAGGTTGAACGTTGAAAGTCGAGTAAATGCTAACCAAATGTTGTCATGTGATCTTCACTTATAACATTAAGGCGTATGCTGTGGCTGCTTCGAACATGTGTATTTACTGGCTATACAATCATGGAGAAACTACCGAATACTTTTGACCCCGCAATAACGGACGTGCATATTAGCTACTATCTTATAAAATGTATGCGCTGAAAGTGTGGTTGATTGCATAATATAATACAATTCCACCTCTCCAATTACAACCTTACACTTCCACTGAATTGAACTTTCTGGTTGATCCTATAATTCATTAAAGAAAATTAAATGCATAGCATTTCAATTGCATTTTTTTAGAAAGGAAATAATAGCTTCTCTATTGACTCTAAAACTACATGGAGCAGACAGAAATAGTCAAATGAAGAAGAAGAAGTAAATAAATATATTGAGCAACATTTTTTCGATAGGTAATTGGGATTTTCTTTTAAATAAATGTTGCCAACTATCTTTATCGGAGCTACAGATATCATGTTTTAAACAATTATTTAAAAGTTTTGTCATTCTTCGAATACATAGGTGAAACTTACTTCAGAAACCATAGCAACACAAGGAAATGTTTGTAGTTTAGAAGTACTGACATTGTCAGTAGACATATCAACTACCAAGTGAGCTGATGCAGTAGTCCAGTTTATTTTTTTTTTTATTTATAGCCTTTATCCATGTCACACTCAGGATGAGGGAGAGATTATAGGAAGGTACCATCCCGGCATTTGCCTGATATGACTGAGGAAAACCCTTGGGAAAAAGCTCAGTCAGGATAGGCGGCCGCTGGGATCGTTGCAGAGCTGAAACGGGTCAGCGGGTCAATCGGGTCAAGTTTCGTACCGGGTCTTCAGGTCACCTACGTTCGGGTCGAACCGGACCCGGTTTCAGCTCTGGATCGTTCCCAGTACCTTCCGATTTCTAACCCAATGCTCTACTAACTCCAATAGTGCTCCAGCTTTTAACATTACGAACTTCGGATTGTTGTTGGAGAGGCACGCGTGTTCGAACCATGTTGGCTGCCTTCCTGGATGATATTTTGCAGTGTTTTCCTTCGTTCACCAGATGAGTACCGAGAGTTTACCTAGATTAAGAGCTTGGCTGCTACATTACCCATATTTTCCACCGGAAAAGTATTTGCCCACGAAGTTTCATTCCTCAGATTTGTAAACAGACCTAGCACATGATTGTTTTTCCAGTCCATTAATATTAAATTTAAATTCAATAATGTCCAGAATTTAAACGTTATCGTATTCACATTTCTTCTGTATATCCTACAAAAAACCCTTCGGGGTAAAGAGAAAAAGAGTGACGCAAGAATTCTTCTCCCAAAAGAAGTGATATCCATTTTGCGAGTGATTTTCTTTGTGTCACTATGGCGGAAGGGAGGATACTAAATCAATTAATTTTATTACATAGGAAACACTTCCACCATCCAGGACACAAAGAAAATCACTCGCAAAATGGATATAACTTCTTTTGTGAGAAGAATTATCTTGCGTCACTCTTCTCTTTACCCAGAAGGGTTTTTTATACTATATCACTTATTTTGTAAGGCTGCCTATTAAAATATAGTGCATAGTCTTCATACAAAAGGTCGATTTTGGACCATGGTAGGCTCCGTATCTCGAAAACGTTAACTGCTATCAAAAAATAGGCTTCGATTTACCCCAGATTATTGGGATTGCAATTGATCCACAAAACTCCCCGGTACCATCCATTTGGGGCTAAAGCAAATAGACAGACAGAATGACAGACACACTTTTCTATCATTTGTGAAAATTCTGTGGTTTGGGCTAAACAAGTCGTAACTTTTGAACCCCTTCACCGATTTTGACTTGTGATACACCGTTTGAAAGGTATTGAAGAGTAGATTAAGATTTTGTAAGTTTCGGTAGCCTATATGGTCTGGTGCCAGTGCTATCATCAGAAATGTGAAATTTTGATATTTTTCTTCACACCGCTCTAGGGGGTCCCAGGGAAGTCCTACCGACCAAACTTTTCTTCTATTTCTTAGCATTGCAAAGAGCTTTCAAATCCAAGTTCAAGCATCAAAATCGCACTTATAGTTCGCTAGATCCGAAACTAGCTGCATACTTTGGAGTGCCGCTAACAGACTCATTTGTCAGCGTCACTTGAAGAACTACCGTTCTTCATGATATGTTAGAACTCAAAATAGTCATAAAGTCGAAAGACTTCAATATCAAACGGACATCTCACACCCACAATTTGTTGATACTTGAAACCAGAAGTGTTCGAATTTTCGATATATCGATCTATGGATTGATATTTTAAAAAAAGATCGATATCAAAAATCGATATATCGAATATCGATATCACGATTTTCGGATTTGGTCGATATTCGGTTTTCTAACATTTTCTCGATTCGATTTCCAACGATTTTTCCATATGAATGATACTAGATTTAGAACAATTTTCGATTTCCAACGATTTTTCTATATACAACGATCGATTATTCAGTTTTCGATATATCGTTTCCCCTTTCGATTTGTCAGTGATACCGAAGTTCGATATGGGAATTCATACATCGCATCGCCCTACTTACAACCTTGATTTGCTTATCCTTACTATTAGTTCCCTTTTAATTATTAATGAAAAGAAGTACTTACCTTCTCTCTTCATAGCACAGATTTTCATAGATTTAATTCATGCTTGCAACATCTTCTTCTATACAAAACAACACAAACAAATAGATCCAGTCAAATACCCATCCTTTAGACCAGAATATCTCATTGCGTTTTCTGATTTCAAAATCTTATTCGATTCATTAAAATCATTTAATGGTCGCAATGTAGTGGAAACAGGCAAACATGCGGAATGGTGTTTTTCGGAAACAAATTTGGATTATTTACTGTGTAAGTTAATGAGTGGTAAAATTACACTATATGTCTGTATTGTTTATTTTGCACCCAAAACGCCGTCAGTTGAGAAATATGAAGATTGTTTTAAGTTTATCGAAACTAAATGTATTTTAAGTTGCACTATCCTCATTATTGGCGATTTCAATCTATTCGAGGCATCCCCTGGTGAATCTGACTTGCTAAACGCTTCAACTAAGTATCAAAATTGGCAAAAATTTCATATCCTATTGTCAGTTAAACTCCATTAATCATGTCAGAAATAGTTATGATAGAAACTTCGGACTTGGTACTAACTACATTTAGATCATATAATTGTTAAAAAATTAAACAGCCCTTTAGTTAAGAAAGATCCTTACCATCTAGCTATAACCATAATCCTAAAACAAAAGCGCTTATTAGGTCCCAAAATGTTAACGAATGTATTAGGATATAACTTTTGGGAAACAAATATTCACCAATCGCATACGGAATTTGGATAAAGCCAAATCATATATTTAAAATCGAAGAAATACATTGGTAAAATAATGCAATGAATATTTTGTGTTGCCTCTCTATGTGTTATTTAATCTTGCTATCAAAACATCTGTATTACTGAAAAATGAAAAAATGGTGAAGGTATGCCCCATACCTAAAACTGGTAATAACAGAGATGTAATTACAGACTAAATGTCTTTGCCAAACTGTTCGAGTTCATTTTGTATCAACCCATCTTTAAACATGTTAGGTCGATAATCACGTAATTTCAGCATGATTTCGTTAAGCAAAGGTCTGCTGAGACGAAATTCATTGCTCATACACTTGACACAGAAGGGCAAGTTGATGTCATTTACACAGACTTCTCCAAAGCCTTTGATAAGCCCAATCACGCATTCTGTTACAAAAATTAGGTGGGTTATAATTTTCTCCACAACGAATGAGACTTTTCTCGTTATACTTAAAAAAACAGGAGCCAAGTGGATGTCTACAAGGTAACAAATCTAATGAATACACTCAATAATCAGGAGTGCCACAGGGTTCAAATGTGGGTCCCTTGCTATTTATTTTATTTGTAAATGATCTCCCAGATAATATTGAGAACTCTAATAAATTGCTCTTCGCGGATGATCTTACATTTTATTTGTCTATTTACTCCCCCAAGGAATGTGAACTACTTCAAAATGACATCAATAATGTTAATGAATGGTGTAAGAATAATTTGATTGAAAAAAAAAATGTTCACGAATGTTCAGTTCTGACTTTCACAAGACGAAAGAACCCGATTTATTGTTCATATTTAGTTTATCGAGCCATCCTCCCAACCTAGGAAACTAAAAAGGTCCTGGGTGTTTTGTATGACTCCCAGCTAATATTTAATTGACATTGATAATATAATAAATGGTGCATGTATGAACTGGGGCTTTGTTAGTAGAATTGGTCGTGAATTTAGGCAAATCAAAATTCTTCACACATTATTCTATTCCTATGCTCGTTCCAAGTTGGAATACGCAAATCTAGTATGGAGTCTACATACCAAAGTCGATAACCTTGAAATTGAGAGAGTTCAAAAGACATTTTTGAGCTATCTAACGTACAAAGAAACGGGAGTTTATTTCCAGAAGGAAAATACCTGTTCACTATAGGCCAATGTTAACTTTATGAGCCTTGATTATAGAAAAATACTACAAGGCTATTCCTTATAAGCTATTGCTTAACAAAATAAATTGACCTCAAGTACTTTCATGCCTAAAGGTTCGAGTTCCAACCGGTAAAACTCGTGTCCAAAATTATGATCTTTTTCAAATAGATAATCCTAGAACGAACGTAATGAGGAAGTCGGCAATATAGAGAATTGGTGCTAGCTGTAACACAGTAAGTAAGTCAATGGAAGAAAGTGATGTAAATGCTACAAATATAAAGATGTTCAAACTACTTGTAACAAAAATGTTTCACGATTCCTAAGGTAGAAACATTTATTCTTATTTTAATTTTTCTTGAACACTATTACTGGATTTGTGTATTGGTTGTGTTCTGTCAAGAAACAAATAAAATTTCCGTGATCTATTGCTCAGATAGATGAAAATTCTGGGCTGGGCGTGCCTCTGGAAGGTATGCAAGTAAAAAGTTTTACTCTTCGGAGGTCTGTAAATCGTGCCTTCGTTGCCATGGATAATTAGTGACGTTTGGATCATACGTCAAACACAATGGCGCCAAATTTAATTTCATTAATTGTTTGCGTACAAAACAAGTCACTTTCTTGCGAGCTAGGTAAATAGTAAGGAAACAATCTGTCTTTATTGTAAACGTTACAGCAAGGTTACTGCAGAAGCTATATTATCTCTAACGCTAGATGGAAGGAATGCCTTCGTATGTCCCTAATGTAGTGGCTTCGCCGGTTCGCGAAACTATTTTACCAGGCCTCAGCAAAATTAATACATTATTTAACACATACTGTGTATATTTCGACAGTTCAACATTGAGATAAAAATGTACGTTTCCTTCCCCAAAAAAACTGGATTCTGAAGACGTACTGACATCTCTTGAACGCAAGTGTCAGTAGCATCAAATTTTCTTCTAAATGAACTTCAATAATGTACGAAATTGAAAACGTAAAACTAACACTAAGATTACGGATAGTTATGTAACTAATGAAAGTAACACTAGCCATAGCTATAAAGACAAACATCAGATCTCAATTCAGAAAATACTAGAGCATTATTTTCCTATTTCTATTCGCAAAACGATCAACCACAATCTTCACATCCACAGAATGTGAAGTATATTTTTCAACAGTGGACTCGAGCTTCCTCTGTTAAGCAAGCTGATCAGCAAGCTCGAAAGTGTAATAGCACCTTTACTGGCTTCTTACTGGTCCTTGAAAGATTTCTCCTGTAATTTGTCGGTCAGGGTGTGTTAATAGATTGAAAAACATTGTTGTTGGGTTTTTTTCGTTGCACAAAATTGCAATGCTGCACCTGCAATTTCAAGCCTAGAGAGTTCAAACTTTCCGAGAAGAACGTTCATAACCATTTCAGGATATTTATCCGTGCCTCCCTTCCACTCTCCCCGTTATCAACGCACAACTTCCTGCTCCTTCAATCTCAGCTCCTTTATTCCGAAGCCAAACTCTCGAAAATGTAAGTGTAGATCGTTCCTTAATCAATCTACTGAAAAACTAATCAAATCATCTTGTAACACTATAGCTTCACTTAATATTTGGTTCGTGTTATTTCTTTTCCTTTTCATCAAACATTTTTATTTTCTGTTAACAAACGACTGTGTTTTTATTCTATAAGTATGCTATTTCAGAGCTCTCTAAGAAAACAACCATAATTTCTTGCATACTAACTCTAACATATGGAGATGTAGTGGTGGCGACAGATATTTTTCTGTGAGAAGGAAACTGATGGACAATATTTTTTTTTTGGGGGGGGGGTTATCAATAATACACACTTCAGTTTACCAATATGAAGGGTTGGTAACGGTCTCACATCCTGACTGAAAATTTTTCGGGGTTTTTCCTCAGTCATGTAAGGCAAATGCTGGGACAGTACCTACAAATTAAGCCCTTGTCGATTACCTTGCAACATATTTTTTCCCAACCCTATCCCTGAGGTTCCTGAAGATCGCATGTAAATTCAGATTCAGTAGAGGGGGGGGGGGAGAACTTGTCTATTTTGGGTTGGCGCCACTTTCTTTTGTGTGAAAAGTGAGCGTATATGAAGAATCTATACCAACATTCGTCCCCCGCATTTTCTGCTTTTTCAACTTATTTAATGGCGAAAGACAATTAATTTGGAAAACAGGTAGGTACCAGAATGGTTATAAAACTCAAAGGAATAAAGTAATAAGTATTTTCAATAATTCATTTTTAGCTGATTTATTGAATTTTGCTGGCAGTTAAAAATATCTCAGCTACAATGAATTGTTTTAAACACTACTTCACATCATAAACTTCTATAAGCACTATTCTGCTTGCATTTCAAAATACTGGTTTATCTATAATTTTGAAAAAAAAAAATTGATCATACTTGGCACGAACATACGTGAATACTAAAATTGAGTAAACGCATAGGTTCGAAATACTGCGATGTCATGGTACAGTCATCTTTGGAACTACACTGCATTGGAATCAAGGTCGAAGACAGAAATTTGATTTCTATAATTGAATTTGAATAGGCCTATAGCTTTTATGCATCTCTGATTCGGGTTGGGATAAGGTAGGGGAAAGAATATTGGAATGTGGTCGGTCAGGACCTAGTTCGTAGATACCATTCAGGCATTTGCCTGGTGAGACCCTGGCAAAACCTCCGTCAGGATAGGCGGCCGTTGGGATCGTTTCCAGGAGCTTCAGACAGCTAAACGAACGTCTCTACGGTTGCTCAGTTTCTATAATTACATCATAATACGTAAGCTATGTACAAGGCCATTACTTACTAAAAAATAATATAACAATATTCTTACCCACAGGCACCTTTGCCCTGTTCAAATATTCTCTTCATTATTATTATACAAGTCAGATAGACCGGGAAAGAATTTCGAGGAAATTTTATGTTTACATATTCAGCCCACGAAAAGAGAAAAACATATTTTTTCTCTCCATTTTTTTCTTTCCAAGACTTTTATGAGTTTAGAAACAATTTCACAAACCCTATAAACGTGAGGTCAAATTCCTTTTATTTCCCTTGAAGAAAAAAATAAGGACGAAATTGGAGAGAAAATACACGTAGTTATTGTTTTTAAATTTGTGACTTCTAAAATGATACGAATTAAACTGAAGAGTACAGACAAAAAAAAAAAAAAAGAAAACAACGATGACCTTGGACATTGAAGAAAGATTAAGGATTTCGTCATTCCTTGAAGTGGCACTGACCTTTATTATTGATTATATAAACATAGCTTTTGGAAGCAAAGCAATAAATATCAAGTCATAAAGTCCACTCTAATATCCATTATTTATGTGGTTAAAACTGCCAAAAAATTTATAAATTACTCTTCTAAGAAAGACCTTGTGAATAGGATTACCTCATATCAATAGAAGGACATGACAGAACTTAGAATTAAGAGAGTAGATGTCGCTACGAGCAGTTTATTTGAGAAGATATTAGATATATTTATCAAGTGTTTGGAGACTTTAACTTTTAATAAAAACAACACTTTTCTTTGGCTTATTTATTTCAGTTTCTTAGGGTCAGTTCTACAATCGACCGCTAGACTTCTAGTCAGCGCTAAGTTGAGGCCAAGTCTGATTTTGGCCAATGAGAGTACGCAAAATGAGAGTTGGCCTCAACTTAGCGCTGACTACAAGTTTAGCGGTCGATTGTAGAACTGACCCTTAATGTTAGATTAGCAACTTTCCACGTAAATTTATGTTGCGCAGTTCCATTTTTTTAAAAAATATGGTACCATTGTGTTCCTCTCGTCAAGTACTACAAGAATAAATTAAAAAATCTTTGGCCCAGATATCTCCCCTCCCCCACTAATACATTTTTTCAGTCCTCATTGAAAGGTTCTACTATATATGTTTGTGAAGAACAGCTACTGTACTTTATATTCAGTATTATAATATTGCTTAATATTAAAAACATAAACAGGGTTTTTGTAAGGAAAGGGAAGGCTTAATACACAGTCATGAAGTTGAAAATGGTGTCTTTTCAATTTCAGTTTGTGACCACTTAGTTTGGTCACAGAAATAAATAAATAAACGGTCAAGAAATAAATAATGTGGTTACAATAGCTATGATATTTAAGGACTATTTTACTACGAATTTTAATTTAAATCAAAAGTTAATGGTAACAGAGAATTCTAGCAACATGGTGGCAAAGGTCATAAATACAACTATTACAGATATTCCTTTTATAACCACGGAAATCGTAAAAAAAAAACGCTATCAGGAAATTAAAACCCAGATCCTCTATTGGAACTGATGGGATACCTAAAATATTTGAAAGCATAGTCACTGAACACCTATAGTTCCACCTAAAACATAAATTGTATTCCAACCAACATGGTTTCACTCCTGGTCGATCAGCTTAAACGAATTTAGTACAATTATCGAACTTTGTACAAGGCCATGTGAAAAGTAGATCACAGTGTGATGTGATATACATCGACCTATCCAAAGCCTTTGATACTGTGGACCACGAATTATTAATTAGTAAGTTGGATAAATTGCGTTTATCCCCAAGATATATTAAATGGTTTCATAATTATCTTACAAATAGAACATTTAAGGCGAAAATAGGCAATAGAGTATCGAACTTGTCAAAAATAAATAATGGAATTTCCCAAGGTTCTCCACTTGGGCCTTTATTATTTAATATTATTATAAACGACCTATGCCGGTTAGTGACAAATTCAGTGTTATTGTTATATGCTGATGATATAAAAATAATTAAAGATGTAAATTCCAAAATTGATAATGTAATACTTCAAAAGATATCAATACAATTACTTCTTGGTGTAGTGAAAACAAAATGAAAATTAATACTAAAAAAACTTTCTTTGTAAGCTACACAAATAAAATACAATACAATGCCAGTGCATATAGAATAGACGGAACAAAGATTGTTAAAGCAACTGAAATTAAAGATCTTGGTATAACTTTCGAGGAAAAATTTACATTTAATATAGACAAGTATAATATAAAATTAATATATTAATTTTGGAGTTTGGTAGATGTGGAAAATTAAAAATTGAAGTCATATGAACAATACAACGTTTTTGAATTATTGAATTGCATTATAGAAATGGACATAAATAAAAGGTTTCTCGCTAAAATGCATCATTATTACTCTCATCATAAACAGGCCCGTATTAAGAGCGGAGCGGTTGGAGCGATCGCTTCAGGGCCCCGTGAGCAAGGGGGTCCCAAAGACCTTTTATAAATTACTTTAAATTATTTTACCATAAATGTTTTTAAAAAATGACGTTACTCACTCCTTATATAATTTAGAGACGTTTTTGAAAATGTTGAGAGATTGCCCCCATCATAAAGATTCTTTCTGAATGGTACCCATGCATTTTTCCGCTCCAGGGCCCCTTATGGTCTTAATCCGACCCTGATCATAATCATCCAAATGAAACAATAATCACGAGAATAGTAAAAAAATGGTAATGGAAGAACTGGTTCCGTTAAACAAAAACAGAAACCAATTCACTCACATTCCGTTCGTTCCAAAGAGCATATTGCTACATTTCGCAAAATGTGTTGAGAAAGATCGTACAATATCAATTCCACGACGTTCACAGCAATACGGACTACCTCCACCATGTGGCGAATTGTGCTCACAGATTAATGATTGAAGACTTAGAAAACTATATTAAAACAAAACAATTCATGGCAGAAAACCATTCACTGCGTTGTAACTTCGTCAGTTGGATGGTAGGACAACAAGCTGGATATCTTTTAGAAAAAGAAAAATTCGTGTGGGAGGGACATTTTTAACTCAAGGCTATGTCAAAAAATCCCTTTCGGTAGGCCTACAGGCTGAGGTAGATTTCGAAGTTTCGCTGGGAGCCGGGGCTCGCTCCCCAACTTCAGTGCTTTTGAGAGGATGCGCCTCCTTTATCTTAACCAAAATCTCCCTGCAGCACTACACCACCACGGAGTACATCTTCACCCTCCCACGGTTGGCTGCGCCCCCAAAGGGAAGATTTGCCCCATTTATTGTAACCTACTCTTGGTCATACACCTTCATTGAAAATTTCGTTTCTCTACCTTCAATGATTTGGAAATTGGGTTTTTGGGGCGGCCATTTTGGATCCAAGTTGACGACTTTTTGAAAGTTTTCTTATTTTGTCGTGACCTACTTGTGATAGTACAACTTCAAGTAAAATTTCATTTATCCAGCTCAAACGGTGTGCAAAATGGAGACTTTTCCCAAATGTTGTGATATTTCCCTAAGCTACTCGTCATAATGCACCTTTATGCCCAATTTCGTATCTCTAGCTCAAACGGTGTGGAAAATGGATTTTTAGGTCCGCCATTTTGGATCCAAGATGGCGTCTTTGAACTCATTAGGTAACATTTTTGTAATCAAAAAGTGATGTTGTACCTATATGCCAAATTTGATTTCAATAGCCCGAGCGGTTTAGGCTGTGTATTCTATACAACAATGGGTTCGGGGGCCATTTTGGATCCAAGATGACGACCGATTTTGCTCATTAACGAACTTAACCGAGCTATTAAGCCTAGAAACAACATATAAAAATTTGGTTCAAATATCTTCAAAATTATGGCCGCTAGCGTGTTAATATATATAAATATACACTTTCATATCGTACCGATCTCAATAGGTATATTTTCTTCAAAATCTACCTAAAAACAGAATTGTAAGATTTGGAAGGAAAAGATCTACAAGACATCCAACAAAAATATTACATTCTCTAAGAATATTTGTTAGTGTGCATTGTACCTTGGTTCTGTCATTGTTGTCCGTATTTTGTAGAAAATGTCACTGTGAATGGATCTCGAAACTTTGAGATGAAAACGAACCTTTTACGACCAGAATTGGAAGATCTAGAATTGTACGACATGTGGTATCAGCAGGACGGTGCTCCGTCCCATACGACGAATGAAGTAATAAAACTTTTACCGCAGAGGTTTCCAGGACATATCTCCAAAAAGAGCTGTTGTCAATTGACCACCAACATCGTGTGATTTGACCCCCTTATAGTTGTTCGTATTGGGTTACGTGAAAGGGTAGGTCTATAACAATAAACTCAAGAAAATTTCACCCAGTCTTCGCGGTTAAGGTGGTAAGGTCGCGGATTTCAGCTCTGCAGTGGGTAGATATACAAGTTCGAACGCAACAGTCAAGATTTTCGAGGAGTTCCCATTAGTTTCACCAGGCAAATACAGGGATGATACAGTAAGTAAAGCCCTGGCCGATACTTTCTCCATTCTCTACCAAAGCAATCCCTGTCTGAGCCAAAGATTCCAAACGACCTTAAATAAGCTATAAAAATGAAGACAATTGCAGACACAACAAACAACATCGAACGTGTTAGCAACGAGATAACGCTACCCGTAAGGAATCAAGGGGCAGCCACATACCAGATTATTCTTTTCGTGTATAATCGCGGTAGTATTTTTTTTTTTAATTTTAAATAAACAAAAATTTCATTTCAAAAGAAATTTAGTGTTTTATTACTTGATTCAGGGCCGCGGTAGCTCAGTAGCAGAGCGCTCTCCTCTGATGCGTAGGACCTTTAGTTCCATCCATGTAGGCTTGTGGTGGACTGCGTGTGCGCAGTCGCAGTAGAAGACTCGATTTCTTCATTCCACCAACGCTCCCATCATCATACGAGTCGGCCTGAGCCAAATTTGCCAAATGGTCTTAAATAAAATTCAAAATTAAACAATCAAAAACGAGTTTCTATTGGACCCCCACCCCCACAGAAACGTCTTGTTGCATAGTCTTTAATTTTTCATTCATGTTCTAATGTTTTCAAATGAAGAGCCTGTTTATCAATAGTTCGCCAAGTCTTGAGTTTTTCGAGTTCAAGGTCATGGCCATATGAAGCGTAACACACATAAAGAGACGCTAGTCAGATGTTGCAAGTACTTTGTGTAATCTCTGTTCTGTTCTTCGTGACCTTACAGCCTCGTGAGGATGTTGAGATAAGAGAGCGGTGTCTATCGTAATGCTACGAAAAACAGAAAAAAGTTATCTCAATATCCGTTGAAATAACAGATCAATTCGAAGAGATAAAAAAAATTGGTTTTGTATTACAAAAAATGAACCAGAATATTTAAAACATTGAAATTAGTTACTTTCTAGAGCCAACATCAACTTACTACCTGCCTTTGTCCATATTTTTTAACGCTATCAATTCGGAAAGAGACGGGTTAATAATAACATTTTGTCTTGTTTGAATGTACCATTCCAATATTCGTCTCGGGTGATAGGAAAATCAGTACGTGTGGAAATGTGTATGTGTAACAAGTGAATTAATACCAGTTGGTTCCAAGGGCAAAGATAATCCTAGATAATGGTACTTAAATGTTATTTGATTGCACGAAAAAGTAAGCACTTGGTTTAAGATGAATTTATATCATTGATTATTTTGAAATTCTTAATAATTGGCTTTTAATTTATAACTCACGCATAGTACATCATAAATTGCGTTTCCTTAATATTACCTATCTCTCAATTTTACTATAATGATATTTAATATTTATATTTCAAACACTGAATTCAAATATATATCCTCTATTTAGTACAAATCTTAGTACGATTCCGGCATTCGTTCGATGTGAATAAGAAAAATGAAGAATAATCTCAACAAGAATCGTAATAATAAAGAAGTATTGAACAGGCGCTAATTTCCAAGCGTTGAGCCTAAGTACGTGTTGCCTTAGATGCCTAAAAGTTATAAATAAAATTCAAATGTAAATAAAATTCAAATCCGACGTACGATTCTCTTACCTCATAAGCGCTGGATACCTGATCATAGTTAATTTCATTGATTTTTTGTTTTACATATTAATAATACAATTTTTAAAATTTAACGTACTAACATATCTAGTTATTCCTGTGATATGATTCAATTTTATTTGTTTTAAATGTTACTTTGAACAAAATGTTAAGGGTGTGATGTTCTCATAGCTTAAATATGTCGTGGAAAACTACACAACGTCGAAATATTGTAAATGAAACCAAAGAGGTTATGACGACTTGGCTTGCTAAAATTATGTTAATGTTTTTAATGTATATATAACAAATATAAAGTGTCCCAAAGTAGAAGGACCCTGAGAACAATTAAAGAGTGTCCCAAATATAGAGTGTCCTTTAACATGTAAATAATATAGTTTCGGAACTAAAGATACCCAAGTGTGCCTGACATTGTTAGTTACGTAATATCTTATCAGGAAGACTCGTTGGGCCGACGTCGGGCCAATGGTGGCCCATCCGCGTAACGGTTGGGACAAAGTTGGACATGAGTCTTGCTGATAGGGAGACAACGTAAAACATGTCGACTTAGCAAATCACTATCGAAGTTGGATTGTATCGGAGCAATAATTCAGGAAATCCCTAATAAGAATTTCATTGCCAACAAATTAGCATTGTTCAGTAAACAAGGATAAAAATCTCTTCTGACTTCAACTTCTAGTCATAAGCTTTGCAGAAATACAGTCCCTTGGTACAACATCTGCGATTTCACTAATCCAATGCCTCTTACTTCACTCGTTTGTGGCAATGGCACTCCATACTTGGCTGCCCTTACCTCTGGAACTAGGCCAAAATATCTAAAAAGGAACTTTTGTATTCTCTTGAGTTAAATCACAAAATGATGCCGACAAAGTTATTAATTGAGAAGATTTGTCTTTAAATCTATCTCTTATTTGCTGCTCAACGGAATCAACAAATCGTTGTGCACTTCTGAATGTACACTCTTCTGGTTCATCCTCACATAGGTTCCTTACACTGATTGCAGCAGTACGTAAAATTTGCACTTTCTGTTGAATATTAATGTGTTTGTTACACGGAACTGTTAGGGCCTCTAGATGACTCATAGTTCCAGAAACAAGAACAGGCAATGTCGACAATTTCAAGGTTTCTTTTTGCAAAATTTTACTCAAGTTGCACACGACACATAACATGTTACATTGCTTAAATATTTATATAAAATACGTCTGCGTCATTTATATTTATATTGAAAGATCGGATTTCGTCTGCATGTGCATGGAAAGAAAAGCAGGTAATTGGGTGAAGTAATTTGTACCTTTGTGATTGAATTTTGAGAATTTCTTCATGGGGGGGGGGGCAATTGCCAACGGGCTACATCCTGAATTCATCCCTGCACATAATGCAGAAAAAAGATCCTTTGACTTCGCTAAATAGGCCTACAAGGGCGGTAATAGTAAGTCTTGCAATAAATAAAATTTTGTAAATCTGCAAGAACTTTTTAGGGCGATGCTGTCGCTGCAATCACTGAGAACGTGGTTTAATACTGTAGGAACAATTTTTGTTTGTGTGGAAGGCAAAAGTTCTTTATAAATAGTATTTGTTATGATTTAATTAACAGTCAACAATTTATTGCATGAAAAGTACGCACATTTAGCTATTTTTTAATACTGTACGGACACGGACAGGGACTTCAAAATACAGACTATCCGTACAATATACGGGTATATGGTAACCCTACTAATATCATATTGCTGTAACTCTGACCTGCTATAATCGTATACAATATTGTGCTTTAACAGGCATAGGAATTCAAACAGTAAACTGCTGAATGGCACTTGGAACTCAAAGTTATTAGAATGGCACATGGAACGTTCTTTTTACTTACGTTTTTTTTCCCTTAACCATTCGGTTTTTACCAATTCTGACGTATACAACACACTGCTGTAGTGTCATAGAACCTTCTGTATTGTGTTAGAATGCATACATTATGTGAAACCAAATCTATTCCGTTTTCTGCTTCTCACATCAAATTTCAAATTTGGCATTTAGCACGTCTGTCATTTCCACTATTTAAATAGTCTTCAGAATTGGTGATGATAAATTAGTTCGTTTTCATGAATCTTTGCCGTCTTGTTCAATATTTTAACTAACGATTCTTATCGATATACAGGAACGATGGTGAGCAAATTGTTTATGTATGTTAAATTTCAACTATCTACACAATCTAGCCTCAATCATCAAGAAATGTTACTAAGCGATGTTTTTAATTATCAGTTTCCGAAGCCGAATTTTTCCAAACACACGTCCTAAGTTGTCAGACGAATAGCATTCCTGGCCCCTTTGATGATCAGCCTTAGGACATTTCACCATGGGAGGCCAGGGTGCATTCCGCTGGCAACTTAAGATGTATTTACGGTGTTGGTGAGGGAGTTTACACTGTAGAAAGCACCAAAATTTCAACTTCTCTCACAAAATTTGTCTTTGACATTGAATCTCCCATACTAGGTCTGTAACATTACATCGAGGGCAACGGCGGGAAGGGAGTCGTCGCCTTGGAATAAAACCCGTCGGAAGAAATCTCAAAGGGATTAGATTTCTTATCCCGATGTAATGAGACCTTAGGCGATGAGGGCCTATCAATGTACTGTGGTCCATTCTAAGGGTTTCTTGGTTCAGAACCATTTAAAGTCTTACACTGAATGGGCTACAGTTAAAGCATCTACTAGGCCCGTCAAAACTCCAGTGGATGCATCCGAATATCAGATTCATTGGGAGAAAATTCTTTAAATTTCAACTTTTGTAGCAGATACATGGAAACAAATTGTTATAACGGTACGTTTTTTTAAATGACATTTGAGAACTGACTAAAATTATGATTACCATAATATTTGTAGACTAAATACGAACAAATTATCTTAAAAAGCAGAATGAAACTCCGAACAATTACTTGAGACACCAACACGTAATACACACTTAACCATCCGACGGCCAATACAAAATTCTTACGTAAACGTTCAAGTGGAGGACCTAAGTGATCTAATCGCTTTTCTTGTACAAAACTATTACTTCAATTTCCTGTACATTATTATTAAATTATTGTGATCTGGTTAAGCCTGACAAGTAATTCTAAAGTGATCGCTAACAGATGTTTGAAAGTTTTTTATGTGTTATATTTACTAAATCGTGTTATATTTCGTGAATAAGGTTGTATTCATAGAATATGTTATGTAGAAAACAAAATTACTAAACGTTTACTCTTAACATCGACTTAATAGGTCTTAAAGTTTCTCGAAAATTATAATGGGAAACTATAGGTCCCCCCAAAACGTTTAAAAGCGAGGCCGAAGTTTCAGATGGCCTGAACGCATAGAGTGGTAAACCCCATGTCCTGCAGAGCCCGTAATTTGTAAACATAGAGTATAATTACAAAATAATTTACAGGTTAAATACAATATAGCTACAAAATAATTAACATAGTCCAAGACACAACAGTGCAAATAAAATATATGCAGAGGAATCATTAAAAAAATGAAACCTGGGAGACCTTAGTGACCTCACTTGGCTGTTGAAGGGTTAATACTAATTGTTTCCATCTGTATCTTCCTTTCTTTCCGTAATAGGTGGTATCTGGGAAGTTGCGGTTGTCGACTTGTCGTCGACCGGTACACAGCTGGCATACAACAATCCATACCCTTTTTAAGGACTCCATAGACGTACAGCTCTACCTCAAGGACTGGACTCTACAGTCCTTGCTTTAAAGCAGAACGATACGTGTATGGCGAATTCTTGAGACAAATCGTCGGCCTATTGGCCTCAATGGAATCTATTGTGGCCAATGAGGCCATTTGAAGAATTTTGTGGTGGTCATTTGTAATCACTGGTAGCCTCATATAATACATTATTCCTTAATAACGTTAAACATAAATTTCATGCATGTTACATAATAATGCACCATCATATTGAGATTAGCTAAAAACTAGGATGAATTAGTTTTAGTTAATTTGTAGTTAGTCAGCTTATTTTTTTAATAAAAATATTTTCACTTCCATGGTTTTTAAAACAGTCATCCATTAAAGGAATGATATAGGGGCAGATTTAATTACGGACACGGACAGAACCCTTAAAATACGGATTGTCCTTACAAAATATGGACGTATGATAACCCTAAAATTACCAACCTTGTTCTTTCCCGTTCTTGTGTTGACATTCAGTGCAAGGCTAAATTTAAAGTACATAGATAATTTGGCTAATAATTTTAAATTGTTAAAATAAGATAAAGCCTGAAAATGTAATTTTGAATAACAGTATATTAAGTCCAAAGATGTCTGTACTCACTGGCCAGGAAACAAGCCTACCAGTGCAATAGCAAAACATTGTAACGGAATTCTGTCCACTTACCTGAAAATAGAAACAAAAAGACGACTTTAGGATATAAATATAATTTAGATATGTAAATAAGTGGTAATAAATGGGGACAGAGCAGTGAGTAGCATCTACAGATATATTTCTCTGTAAAAATATTTGTCAAAATTTAATAAGAATATGGTTTAACAACATTTAATATGTCTTTGAAATATAAGCAAAAAGTTATTTGAGAACAATAGAATTACTGCAAATTGGGATGTTTTAAAAATTGTAACATTTACTTCTATGTATAAAAAATATATATATTTATATATCAATACATAAGAAGCTTCCATTCAGATGAAAGAAGTAACAGATAAAGTAGTCTAAATAGTGGGAAAATAAGAAACCAAGAATACTACCATCGTTCTATGAAGAAGAAATAGAAATCCTGCGTAGTACACGAAAGTATACTGTCCAGGAAAGCTATCTCAATCGCCTTTCTACCTTGAAAGAATTCACAATTAAAGACTATAGGGAAAGAAAGTGCTATGTCCATTTTTTGGCCAAATTGAGATAAGAGTGGTATCTGTTTACTCTTTGAATGACCTTTTTAACAAACTATTATATCTGAAAAGTTTGTGCCTTGTCCGTCTATTGCATGTAAGTCTTTATTTGATTTCCAGGCATACGTAATGTTGATTATAGACTTTTAAAACGCTCTCCTGTAAAGTCAAGATAATGCACTTTTTTTTCCTGTGTTCTTCAATTGTAAAGTCAACAGAAATACAATTTTAAGGGAAAGCAACTTTCGCCCAGGGCCCATTAATATGTACTTCCTTCCCATTCCTAGAAACAGTTTCCAAAGTAAACTATGTTTCCAGGCTCTTAATTCATCCTAAAAATTCAAACCTCTCTGCTGGTCAAATGCTACGTTTGTATGTAAATAACTACTTTTATTGTTCTTACAGTCAGAACGACTTCACTGGCCTGTGCACAAAGTTTGATTCAAATAAGAGTATCGTTTTTTCCTTGTTACTACGAGTAGAAGAACACTTATCCACGATTATACAAGAAAACATTTTGTTATATGATGCTATCAGAGGATATGAAGTAATTAGTAAGCCATTGTCAATGATAGACTAAAATACTAGGAGTTTTAGTGATTTGATCCATCACCAATACCTTGGAAACTATTTGTTATAAAGATTTAATGTGAAAGAACGTAGATAATAGCAGAGCGTATGCACATATCGTGAACGAAATACATCTTCTTAATCCTTCCTTTTTACTGTATTTTTCTACTAAATTATGTTCCTTCCAAATGAGAGACAAAGATGTTCGAAATATTAATGTTTATATTTTCCATGTGAGCTACTGAAGGACTTCTTAATAAACTATATTTTAGTTATACCTTGTGGTGCTAGAACTACCAAACCGTTGGAAGAGCTTACTCTAGTGCACGCGACGTAAAACTGTCGACGTGATAAGCAATCTTCCCTTAAGTCAGTCCTTGCTATCTCGGGAGTCTCCCCCTGGGACTTGCTTATAATCACTGCGAAAAAGACTTTTAAGGGAAACTGTAGCCTTTAAAAATCAAATGGATACTCGGATGGTATGTTCGGTATTCTTAGTATGAACACAGATTTCCCTTGAGTAGAACCAGTTACCACCGTAGACTAGATCATTCCTATGGAGAGCTTGTACCCGTAGTCTAGTACCATTGCAAAATTTAGGCGGGTTGAGATTTCTCAACAACATTACAGGTATTCCCACTTTTAGGAGAAGTTTATGTCCGGGAGAGTCCTTGAGGATTTAATGTATTTAGAAATGCCACGGGGTAGTGAATCACATCATCACTCTGAACTACCGAGTCTACGGACCGGTACACCATTTGGTCAGCATCGAAAGAATCTAAGAGATTTTTATTTATTGCGGCTGCCGTATTATTTTTAGGTGTTAAAATGGCACGCTGTATTTCATGTATTTATCCATGTATGTATTTATTCCATGTATTTATCTTGAATATTCTGCATATCGGGATAAATTTTGGATCTAAGATATGTTACATTGGATACGACCTGATCTAGATGATGAGGTAAACTTATTTTCCCCTCAAAAGTAGGAAACTCTCCATCACCAATTATGAGAAGGACATCGGAAAATTTTCCTGCCGTCATGTCACCATTTATGTGGACTCTCACGTTCTTCTTAAGGTATAATTTGTTGATAAGAGACCATAAGTATGAAGATTTGATACACGCCTTTACATCATCAGCACCCGTTTCTCTTTGAACTATCAACAAAGTCTGTCGCAACAACCTTTCTGTCCTTTCCAGGCCGAATTTCCAAAAATTTTTTCTTTTTTACGTCATGAAATCTATGTACAGTATAAATTTCAAGTTTGTATTGAAAATAATACAGAAAAATTGACAACCGCCGCGACCGGGACTCAAACCCGGATCTCCCAGTTGCCTACCGTGTATGCTGTCCTTATACCACCACGGCACGTCAATTCTCTGTGTATATAGACTACTCCTCACACCTTAACACTTTTCCAGCCCAGGTAGCTGATTACGAAGTTTGAAGATTTTTATTGACGAATTTGTTCTGCAACCGTGTAGTTTGGAAAAATAGATGTAATTCCTTTTTTTTTACAAGAACCTTGTGTTAGGAAAATTTTAAAATTTACACAGAAAAATTGACAACCTCTGCGACCGGGACTTGAACCCGGATCTCTCAGTTGCCGGCCGGGTATGATGTCCATCACACCACAACGGCACGTCAATTCTCTATGTAACGGTTGTCTGAATTCTCTGAGTAACGGTTGTCTGAATTTTCTGTGTAACGGTTGTCTGAATTCTCTGTGTATGGCATTGTAATAAAGTTTAATTATTTTTAGAGATAATCCAAATTTTGTATTCGCTAAAGTTAATCGTTTGTTTCCAATTTATATTATTTTACTTGACGTGTTTTCTATGTGTTCCGTGAAATTTAACTTTTCGTCGATTATAATTTCTAAATGTTTAAATGATGTTCAATCTACTTAATATTCTATTGTTATATCTCATTATAGGATTTATTTTTAATTTTGAATTAAATATCATATATTTAGTTTTTTTTCACAGATATTACTAATTTAATTTGATCGCGCCATTTATTTTATAATTCAGAATTTTATTTCTAATTTGTTTCTTGTTTCACCTTCTATTATTACAGAAATACCGTCTGCATAGGCTATAACCGACCTTTATTCCTTTAGTTTGTTTAATTTCTGCACATAGGGGTCAATGGACGTAGCCCAGAAAATGGGTCCTCACATCGAGCCCTGTGGACATCCTTTATTTGGTTTTCTTATTACTTTTTCTCCAGGAGTGCGGAGGTTGATTATTCTATCTTTACAATAGCCCCTGAATACTCTCATTAAATAATCGAGTATGCCAATTTCATTCAAATTGCATTAAAGCGATGGCCACCACTAGTTACCAAAGGCTCCTTTTATGTCAATAAAAATCGCCATTACATACTTACCATATGCCCTCCTTATGCTATCACAGAACCTGTTGACGGCGTCCTGGGTAGATTTTTCTTTCCTGAAACCGAACTGGATAGAAATTCTTCCAGTCCGGTTCTATAGGTCTGGAATCTATTTATCAGTATTTTTTCGAAAATCTTTCCAATCACATTTAGAAGATAGATGGGTCTGTATAAACTGTGGTTGGTTCTTACTTTGTCAGGTCTCTTCATGAAGATTATTAAAGCAGCCTCATTCCACCTCGATGGAAATTTTCCGTCTTAAGCATTCCGTGAGGAGTCTTGCTAGATGAATTGTCCATATATTTTTATTTTTATTTTTAAAGATTTCTGATTTTATACTGTTGAGGCCAGGCGCTTTTTTTTTTTTAATGTGCATATCGCAGTTTCTACTTCATGGTTTTGAATTTCTAATTGGTCTTCTTCTGCTTTATGTATTCCCTTATTTTCTATTAGATTAACGATTTTATCCATTTTCTTTCCTTATTTCTATATCTTCATTGGTCTGTGTTGTTTCTTCATCTTCCGGAACTAACTTCTTTAAAAGAAGCTGAGCTAATTCCCTCCAGGTTGATGTATAGGTTCCATTCGCTTTTATTAGCACCAGCAACCCTCCTCATTCTATCCAACTCTCCACACCAGAATGGAGTTGATATGTTTCTTTTTCTTTTTCCTGTGGAGGCAGCGCTGTTTTCAGTGCTTGTAATGCTTCATCAATTTTTTATTTTTTTTTGCGTTGATTCGTCTAGATCAGCATTAGTTTTTACTTCGGGAGAGTTAATTTTTCTTCGTTTTTTTTTCAATTAATACGCCCTGGATTGTATTTTAGGGGTTCCTCTTCTGACACGATGTTCTGTGCTGCTCTCCTTTCAATTTCTATATCGAATTTAATTGCGTTATGATCACTGGATGTACTTCCATCCATCACTTGCCAATTGGTTATACAGGGGTTGGACAAAAATCTAAAAACACGTCATACAGGACACGTAAGTGTGGCCCGCCACTGTACACCACGTGTTGCGGTTGCCGATCGTGTTTTGTTTTCAATGTGTCATGTGGACCTTCCTCTTCCGTCAGCAGTACCCAGTTCACCTGTGAGTGTCGTGGTGTGCAAGTGGTGCGGTAAAATGGGCGACCTGACAGACTTCCAAAGAGGCATGATCGTTGGTGCCCGTCTGGTTGGAGCTTCAGTGACAACAGTGGCGACCATTGTGGGGGTATCGACAGGCACTGTGTCCAATGTCACGAGGGCATACACAATGCATGGGCAAACAACGTCTGCAAAGCACAACAGTGGTCGGAAAACAATCCTGTCCGATAGGGACAGGAGGGCATTAAAACGGATTGTAGCAGCTAAAAAGCAGACCACTGCAATGAAAATTACCTCTGAACTCAATTCCGGCCTACAGAACCCGGTTTCATCAAAAACAGTGCGGCGGGAACTTCATAAAATGAAAATTCATGGCAGGGCCGCGATCACCAAACCTCTGGTCACAGCAGTAAATGCGAAGCGGCGTATCCAGTGGTGCAAGGACCACAAGGAGTGGACGCTTGATCAGTGGAAACACGTAATGTATTCCCATGAATCGACCTACACCTTGTTTCCAACAGCCGGTCGTGTTTACGTATGGAGAACAAACACCGTCGCAGGCCTATGATCCAGATTGTCTGCGCCCAACTGTAAAGTATGGGGGTGGTTCTGTTACAGTATGGGCAGTGATATTGTGGTTTTCTGCAGGTCCCATCATAGCCCTGCATGGAATGATGAATGCTAAGGCGTATGAGGACATTTTGGGGGACCAGGTTCTACCCATGGCCTACACATTGTTCCCGGATGGTGATGGCATCTACCAAGATGATTTGGCACCCTGTCACGCTGCAAAAACGGTGCAATCATGGTTTGAGGAGCATGACCAGGAACTATCACACCTCCCCTGGGTCCCACAATCACCAGATCTGAACATCATTGAGCCATTGTGGTCTGTGTTAGAAAGGCGTGTTCGGTCTCATTACCCTCCATCATCCCTTAAGGAACTGGAGCATGTTTTGGAGGAAGAATGGTACAACATTCCACACACCACGATTCAGGAGCTGTATACGTCCATTCCACGTCCGATCCAAGCTGTTTTGGACGCAAAATGAGGCCCCACACCATACTAGGTATGATTTTCACACTTTTTCAAACGTTTTAGATTTTTTTGGCAAACCCCTGTATATTAGGCCATATTTTTAGATATTAGTGTGATATCTGTATTTGTTTCCGCTCCGGCATTATTTTTGAATGTTGGCTGTTCTTCTTCCTTATTATGTACTATTAAATTATGCATCATGATGAAGTCCTCAAGTAACTCTCCTCTTCTATTTCTATCTGTAGTGATATCACTAAGCCAGAGCAGAGATTTCGCATTGGCATGAATGGTAATAGTATTAGGACTTGAGTATTGAGTAATATTTTTTCCCAATATGTCTAAGTAGGGTTGTATTTCGTGATGGTCCTGGAAGTACATGCAAATTATTATAAATTTTGTTTCCCTTGTCAGCAGGTCCATGCGTACAGTCCATTCGTCCATGACGTGTGTGAGCTCGAACATGTGCTGTTCCCGGTTCAAGTTTACTATGCCTGCTCTGGGATTATCTTCCATAGTTGCCACCTACGCTGTCACTACATTAAGTAGTGTGCTCCATGCCCAGTTTCAAAACAAAAATAAATAAAAGTGTCCGTTTTTTAAAATAATAAATTGGAGTTGGCAACCCTACTAGCGGCCGACCATCCTGACAGACTTTTTCAGGGTTTTTTCCTTAGTCACGCCAGGCAAATGCCGGGATGGTACTTACAAAATACGCCCTGGTCGTCTCCCCTACCCTACCTCGGCCTGGGCCTAAGATCCCAAAAGGCCTTAAAATAAATTCAAATTCAACTTTCATCGAAAGTAATCGTCTGTGTTACAGGAGTACAGTCAGAATTTTCAGTTTAGAGAGATGTCAAGTTAATTCGGGGAGGTGTCAAGTCAAAATTTGGAGGATATATGCATAGTTTTGACCATAAATATTTTAAAATTGAAGAGGTGCGCTCGAGCGTTTGGGGACTGACAACCCCACAGGGAGTCCGGCAGAAGCACTGGGCTGACAAACGAGCAAAACAAAATTAATAAAGTTCTCCAAACCTTTTTATGGGCCGTCTACAATTGCTTTCCTAATCACATGTGTGTCTATCTCTCTCTTATCAGTGTGTGTGTGTTGGTGGGGGAGAAGTTATTATGGAAAAACAAGATGAAATAGCAGGATGTAAATGGGTTACAGAACATTATTTATAAGGAGAAAATATATTGCAAAATTCAAAGTTTTTATTGCGTGATGCCTGAAGTAATATTTCATTTGAGTACGTGACATGGAATAAATTGCTTGATCCATTCAAATGTTAAGTTTCCATTATGCAATAAGGGAAGTCTGTATGAAATGATTTTTAATTTTTTTTCCATTGTCGTCAAAGCAGTGATGACCAGGAAATGAGCAGTATTCATTTTAGTACTAGTTCATACAAAAGGACTGTAAAAAAAGTATGGTAATTTCTACCACTTTACAACCAATTTTTTTTTAAAAAAAGAAAGAAAGATTCTTTCAATTCACTACATTACGATTGACCTTCATTTAGACTTTGTCTGATATTTAGTTGTTTTTTGTTTTTTTTTTACTTCATTGTAGAACGTTAAATTGACATAAGAGAGAAATAGAACTTTTTGTTCACAAAAATGTTATGCAATAACATAGTGAGGAGTGCAGAAGCTAAAAGATACAAGTGACATTTACGAATAAAAACGGTTCTAGGTAATCTTTTATATATAACCCTAAATACATGTGACAGAAAATTGTCTTGTTTTGTACAAATAAATCTTTGATCTTAATATGCTTGTGTACAAAATAATTATGACAATTTTGGGCCGCATATGCATATATTTCGGGTTATATATAAAAGATTACCTCGAACGTTTTTTTAAAAATTTGTAAATGTCACTTGCATCCTTTGGCTTCTGGAGTCGAGATATAATGCTGCAGATCATTTTGACGTTATCGTATTTATGGTCTGTTTGCGTTCATCATTTATATTGGTAATAATTGTACGTACAAATAATTGCAACCAGAGATAAAACCGGATGACTCAGCCTGACCCGAATATAGGTGACCTGATTTCAAACTTGACCCGGTCTGGACAATTTAATTAACTGAGAATTTCTCGCCGTAGTTTTCGTCCTCTGCGGGTAATATTTCCGGTCCTGGTCACCCATGAAAGAAACATTGTCAAAGTGCAATAAAATAATTAAAACTGCTGTGTCTTCCGGGCTACCGGATCTCAATCAGGTCACCGGATCAGAACGGGTCCGAAGCCTAGACCTGAAGACCCGGTTCAAATTTTCACCCGATTGACCCAGTGAACCGTTTCAGCTCTGATTGCGACTACAGATTATCCTGTGTTTGAAAGAGCTTTTGACTAACAAGCTATGGCTGGTACGGGTGATATTGAGAATGGACAGCGTATCTTCTGTCTCGTTTCGAGTTAAGGACTCCTTTTCCTGTCTCGCTCCATTTAACGACTCGTCTTTCTCTCGTTTCTAGTCTGCGTTTAACGACACTCGTCTGTCTTGCCTCGATTTAAGGGTACTCACTTATCTCTGTTAAACATTTTAAAAGATGGTCGCTTAACCCTCTGTTGGTATACGTAACAGAGTAACATGTTAGTATACGTAACAGAGTAACATGTTAGTATACGTGTGAGCACGACGCTCACATTCACAGCATATCAAAGAAACTACGTCAGTGTTAACGTCTGGGAAAATGTCGAACACAACTGCTAATATTATTCGGCATTTGACATCATGAAAGATAGCTAGCTAGAATAGATCCCAACGTTCTAACATTTACTGGTCATAAAAAAGAAATGATTATTTTCGAGTATGATCGTGGTACTCACACGTACCCTGCATATTAACGAAGCGTTAATGAAGCTGGAATCTTCCAGTAGTCGAATGAGGGTTCTAGCACTGAGTTATTGGCAGTAACTGCAACTGAAAGACCCGAGTTCCAATCCCGTCCCTGCAAGGACAACTTTGCTATGCATATTTTTCAATATCTTACCATACACAGAGTTTATGTGTAAAGCAAACTAATATCTAATACCTGCCTCTATACTGTCTCGACTCTCGAGTACAGTATTACTACATATATACAAGTGTAATACACTAGTGTCCAAAATTAAAGCAAAATTTGCAAAAGGTGATAAATAATTGTTTTAAAATGTCGTATGATATCTATGCATGGTCAAAAACATTTTTATCCGATATAATGTAGAAACACATAGTTAATGGTACAAACGAAGGATTGGCGCTAGTATAGCAAGTGACTGCAGTCCTAGGTTGTAAAAATGACGTCTACTAAAGTATACCTAGGTGTTGATTATCAGTGCTTCTTAAAGGCAGATGATACCAATGATACTGAACAGCTTAGAAATGACTAAAAGACGACTGTTAAATCACGCTTTACGCTGGAAAACAATTGGAAAACTTGCAGCTGCACAGTCACAGACCAAAGTAGTCAGATAACTCAGAGTGAATTCCTCAGTGGTTAATCGTCCTTGGAGACTGTTGATTGACACTGAAGACACGTCCAGAAGACCAGTCAAGGACACTCAAGAGTTGCTATATCTGGAAGCGAAGATCGTTATTTGCTGATAAAAGCCAGGCGCCACAATTGGAGTAGCAGCCGTCAACTGGCATCAGACCACGCTGCTGCAACAGGAAGGCAGATAACTCGGAAAACAGTGGATAGCAGGTTTAGAGGAAGATGACTGTATGCAAGGTAACAGGTAGTTTGTGTGCCTTTGAACGCTGATGAGAGAAATAATCGTCTACAATGTTGTCGAGATTACAGTCATTGCGCAGATGTAAATTGTACGTTCGTATTATCCAGTGATGAATCGTGGTTTACTCTATAGTCTGATTCTCGACGGTGCATTATTTGGGAAAAACAGGGAACAGGATATGATCCTTCCAACATCATCGAACGTGATCAATACGGAAGTGGCGGAGTGATTCCGTGGGCCAGCATTAGCAGCACCTGAAGAACGCCTCTACGCGAAACCACCAGGGTGAGTGGACAAGGCAAAACTGCTACCAGATATCGCGATCAGATCTTGACAGTACATTTGAGAGAGTTTCGGAAGCATGTGGTAGAAATCTTCCTAATGGATGATAATGACTGCCCTCATAGAGCTGTATTGGTGGACGACTTTTTTTAAAAAAAAACTGGAACTATTGCCCTTTTAAAATCTAACTGAACAAGCTTGGGACAACCAAGCAAGGCGAATTGATTCTCGATCACGGCCACCCATCTCATTTGATGCTCTCATAATAGCTCCGCCACAAGATCTTCTCTCTGCACCTGTCCTTTACTACGCAGCATTGTTGTCAGACTCGTATTGCTGCTAGGGGTGACTATATATCCTATTAAGATACATTTTGAGGGGTTCTCACTTTATTTTGTTTTCCGATCTTATTATTATAATTCTGGTTTGTATCCGTTAGTGATATTGCAACCATGATATTGTGTATCTTTCAAGTATACATGCTGTTTCTTTTCAGTTTTGATTTCATTTTTACCATACTCATGCATACCTTCCTGTAACACCAAATGTTTCAAGAAAAATATTAATTCTGTGGAGATTGTTTCGTTTTGCTTTAATTTTGGACACTAGTGTATTACTTAGGAAGCTTGCACATTGTAAAATATACATTCTTCAACATATTAGCTACTAGTATTTATGATACACTTTGATCAACAATATTTTGTGCTTCAAACTTTGCAGTAATTGGCCAAAATTTGATCACGTACGTTAGAATTCGGTACCAATTCCAGCAACCAGGCGACGTCGACATTTGGTCGGCGAAGGCGGGGCCGACATCGGGATTTGAAAAACACCGTAAATGATCCGACATCGGCGGGCGGGTTTTGAACGGAGTTACGTTTCCATGTCGACCCCGACGGCGGCCCGGAAAATGGCCGGACGATCAAACGCGATTTATGTGTCGCGCCGACCTTCCCACGACTATTTCCCGACTACTGTAATTGGTCGGGCCTCCGTTGAGGTCGGCATTTGACTTGCTGGGAATATGTTGCTCGAATTAGGAAATATTTCACCAGACAGCTAATCCTTCTTGGATATTTTATCCGATTTTGCATACAAATGTCAATACACTGCAAAAAAATAGCTGTGTTAATTCAACACAATGCGGTGTCCCAGCGTGACTACCACTTTTATGTGTTAAATCAACACAACACACAGTGTTGATTTCGGTACTATGAAAAAAAAGGTTACGGCCGCAGTGAGATTTGAACATAGGTTGCTCAGTTAGAAGTCGAGCGTTTTACCGACTTGG
>JAGDQP010001120.1:64501-131903 GCA_022664845.1 Lepisma saccharinum | reverse complement strand
TGAACTTGTACAAATATTTTGTTCTCACTGTAGGTGAGACAGAAGCTTCTTGAACCATGCCTGTCGAGATCGAGAACCGAGAATTTAAAATAATTTTCTGTCAAATAAAGCAGTAGCGCAGCGGAATGGTGAGCCGGACAGAAAGAGAACCACATTTGGGAAAGCTGGATAATTCCTCTGCATAGACTAACATTAGTTTCTGTTATTTCCTAAGTTTATTTTCTAGCAACAGCAGAAACTTTGTTCTTATTAGTTAGAACATAATATGTTTTAGTGATTTTTTAACGTTATACAAGCATTGTTACATTCTGTAATTACCTGGGGAAACCTTCATAATGACTATATGTATAATAGTATATGTGTTTTTTTATGAATATAGAATATTTGGCAAAATCTGAATTCGATTTGTATCATATTTGCCTTCTTGGACCCTCACCTGGAAACAAAAAAATATATCTGAATGGGCCCCCACAAAGTTACAGAGAAATTGGCGCCCTCCAGGGCCGAATTTAGGAACCTACACGCCCTAGACCGATGACTTCCAGCACCCCAGCCTCCTCCTGTCCTTTTCCCTTCCCATAATCTCATTATGACAAATTACCACCTCCGTCCTCTCGTCATCCAATAATAATAGTGCAGCAACGTAGAAAACTAGTGCTCCTTAAAGTGTATTAGAGCCAAGACTACAAAAGAAATCCGTCATCTATTCTTAACAGGCAAAGAATACTACTTTACATTATTATACGGCAACCAACAATTAAGTAGCATGCACATCACGAAGACAATTATTATATATAGTGGGAAAGATTAGTTGGATACACATATTAAAGAATTATCATAAACAAATATTGATTAATCCATATAGAGAATCACATGCAGTAATTAACGTGCAGTTAATATTCCAAAATATAATTAGTTTCACTATCCCAAAACCATTTAACATAATGTGAAACTTCCATCCAGCTCATTACTATAGAACAACTACACAGAATACTACAAAAATATAGCTTCTTCTAAAACGAAGTCTTCTATTCAAAAGCGCGGACACCTTCACAGCAAACAATAATGAGCTAATAACTGGTTATTTGCAAAATGCGATTTCATTTTCACTGGTCGCCATATTAATAAGACTTTACATGAGATACAATTTAACAAAACAAAAAAAACAACGTTTTTACCGTTCTAGAGCAGTGATAAACAAAGAGCAATACAGTGAACTGTATGTACCTTTAGGTTTCGAAGTAAGCTCCGTCAGCATCCAACACCTTTTGCCAGCGTTCCTGCAGCTGCACAATACCCTGGTGATAAAAGTCGTCTGTCTTCGAGGTAAAGAATTCCTTGAGTGCGTTCCGCGGGTCTGCCTCTTTGGCGAGCGATTTACCAATGCCTTCTCCTTCTGCCGCAATGCACTGTGCACCCTTTGCAACTGCTGTGAGTAAAGGTCAGCAGTGATGGTCTGACTAGGTGGAAGGAGCTCGTAATGCACCACTTGGCGACAAGTCCACCATATAGACAACATAACGTTTTGTGGGTGCAGAGGTGGTCTTGAGATGTGAGGAACAGGGTCACGTGCCGACAACCAATGTCTGGTACCCTTGGGAGTGTCATAGAAGACCCACTTTTCGTCACCAGTGAGCAAGCGATCAAATATGGGTGTGTTCAGGTGCCTGTGAGCAAGGACAAACAGGCTGTCACTCATTGTTCCTTGTTGGCTGCCAACAATGTGTGGGGTACACACTTGCTTAACCTGTATGACTTCCCTATCCCATGCACGTGCAGTCTGACTGTTTCAGCGAAAATATGGAACCTTTCTGCAAGTTCATCACACGTTAGACTACTGTCCTACTCTATGGTTGCTTTCAGGGCCTCGTCAACCAACACATGTGGTCGTCCACTGCGAGGTGCATCAACAAGGCTCACATCTACCGAACGGAATTTCTGGAACCAATTCCTGGTGGTGCGTTCGTTCGCGGCATTCTCATCAAATGCTGGTATATACGGCAACTTGATGCGGCAGCTGACATGCCCACTTTAAAGTAATACAACAGACACACGCGAACAACCTACTTCGATACCTAAATTTCTCGTTTACACTGGCCGAGCTATGACTGCTGTGTGTGAGTACCATGCCTGTATTTCTGATGGCTGATGATCAGACTAACTCCCGATCGCTTAGCAGGCACATACGTCATTTCGTTTCCTCTCTGTGAGCGCATTATTAATTAGCTTCTGTTTTCGGGTTATTAAAAAAATGACTAAAAGAGCTATAATTGTACTTCATTTCAGCAGCTAATTAGTCAGCTAAAAATGTAGTAATTTGAAACTTAAAATATAATAAATTAAACTTCGTTATTTTCTTTATTGACATAAACTATTGATTTGTTTCTTAATAATCGTCCTGGCAAGCATTATAAAAATCGATTACATAATTATGTCAGTGCGTGACGCTGCGCATATAAAAAGTACTATATACTTCAGAATACTTGATGAAAAGCGAATTGTTTTAATATGGTGCGTTAGAATCAAATGCAGAACAAAATAGTATTTGAAACATTTTTCTAATCATAATAGATTTTATGTAAATGAATCATTAACATATTATCGTCAGTGCGTGACGTTCTCAGGTGATGGTGAGTGTGTGACATTCAATGTACTACAAAAAGTACTGTATACTGCAAAATATTTGGTGAAAAGTAAAGTGCTTTTATGTGGTGCATTAGAGTCAAATGTTGAATATAAAGTATTTGAAACGTTTTTCTTAATCACAATATATTTTATGTCAAATATTAACGAGCAATACCATGCGTCACAAAATGAAATTCAGAATATACTTTTCTACTGTAATTGCGGTATCTCTCCGAGAAGTTCCAAAAAATGGAAATTTAAGATACGATATGCTAGGATCACGTTCTTGATTAAATAGCACGTATATATTAAAATTAATAAAATCCTAGCTCTTTTAACTTTTTAAATAATCGAATGAAATAAGCTCACTATGCATTTGTACTAGGACTTATTGCACTATTTTTAGTAAACATACATCATATACCGAGGACTGCAGTTTGTATTTTCCCAACAGAAAAATATCTGATTTTGGCACCCCTTCGATGGAGGCTAAAATGTACTACGCCCCCTCCCTCATCTTCAATTGCAGCCCTCAGTCCGGTGCATTCTCCCAGACTCCTCTGGGGGGGGGGGAGTCACCCAAATTCTTAAGTGCACCATCAACTCTAAAATTTTTACTGTCAGAAGTGATAGAAACTGTTCAAAACTGCACTTGTACCTTCTATTTTTCCCTTTACACCACCAAATTGAAAATCCTGGCGGAATCTCTGGGAGTTACGTGCGCCCTTTGTTCTTCCTTACTTGCGACCGTGGATACTTTCCAAGAGCTGATTGCACTAATCTATAAAATATCCATTGTACATTAGACTTTTACTACTGGGCTTCATATATTCGTAGAATCGCTCTAATATGGATTTAAAATTTTAAACGTTTGGAACACAAGAATGTTGGCCACGCATTATATTTTATAGTAATATCTTATCTAGAATCTGTAATTGAGTCCATTAGTTTATTTCTATCAAAATGTACAAAAATACAGCAATATTTAAAGGTAAAACCGTCTAATAATTCACAGATGGTAATGCGTGACGAAAATGTGTCAGTGTTGGACGTCAATTTTTATCATTAAATAATATAAAGGAATCTTCTTGATTACGTATTCTTTCACCGGGAATGGATTCTTCAATGTCTTCTCTATCAAATGGTGTACTCAAATCGCCTTTTTTGAAATTATAAGAGATGTTATAACAATTAAAGTCGAAGAATATATTCTAAATGTCTGTGCGTGACGCGTGGAATTGCTCAAGACAGGTTAGGAAGAGATACTTCGGTTTTCTTCATATACAAAACTTTAGCATAAATTACGCCCGGGTCTAGTGGTAAATCCGGCCCTGAGGAGGGCTAAAAGTGCAAGAACATCAAGTACTAATAAAGGTCACAATAATAAATCCTAAATGCATCTCAAAATGATCATAATTATTACAATATTCAGGAGTATCTGTTAGAAACTGGTTGCCCGGTTACGATACAAAACGATCTTGCCCGGAGAAGGGCTAAATGAACAAAGTATCCGGGAAAAAGTTCGTCCCGGACCATCCTTCAATACATCACTGGCTCAGCAACATGAAGAAAGAAAGTACTTTCTTATGATTCCTTCTTTTTTCAATATAAATATACTGTATATAACTTACTAGCTTGCTTGATATTTTAAAAGTAATTCCACTTATGATCAATTGGTGGCTCTCCTTAAATTTATATTAAAAATATCCGTAAGGCAGGTCTTCCTTGATTATGAAAGCATTTATGCACTAGTTTAATTTAATGTGCAGTAGTCTGAAGAAAATTCTCTTCATTTTAATAAAATTTGGCAAGAAATACAATACAATAAACGCTTAGCAAGTTTCTCCTACGACGCTAACTTACTTATGAAATATAAAGAAATTCCATAATATTCTTGCTCAATAAATTTCACTCCTAACTGATCACCTGTTATTACAGAACCAGGAAAATAAATGAGAATTTTCCATTTCAGTTTAACAACGTAATTTATTGATAAAAAAATAACACGTCATCATTTCTTCACAAATCCAACAACATAAATAAACACAATGTCCATTACAAAGCTATGCAAACATGACACGGTTCCAAGAAATATGTTAATGTCCTCTTTGTGTGAAAAAGTTAAGAGCGTTGAATCCCACAATAATAATATATGATTGTTCGCCAAATTGAAAGTGTTGAAGAGACTGGCTTTCTTTAGTTTTAAATCACCATCCTTCTCGAGATGTCGATTTCAGACTCTTTCTGTGTTTAAATGACCAACCTAACAGGGTTGGAAGTGTCTTTGTTATTAAATGCCCAATCTATAAGAATAAAAGATCCTTTTCGTTCTTAAATGCCCAACATAATAGGAAGAGGGTAGTAGATCTTCATTTTGAAATGACCATCCTCTTTAGATATGTAGATTTGAGGCCCTTTTCGTACTTTTTTTTACCAATCCTGTAAAGATATAATTTCATTTGTAAAGTTAGGAAGTTTTTACGGAAAAAATTGAGTCCTTCAGTAAAAAATGGAATGTACTTGGAAATATGTACTACATCTAGTAGCTCAACGTCACATGTGTCAGTGAAAACTGGATCACGCCCATAAATATAAATTTCCCTGCTATATGGTACCATACGTGTGTATTTCTGAGAAGTTGGAGCATTCTGCTGTTTTTTGCAGTTGAATAAAATATTGTTGAACTGAAATGCAATAAAATGAACGTAACGTTTTAATCCAGCGATCAATGATTTTGAATAGACGAACAGAAAATTAATGTAAATTGGCTGGGAAACTAATATGTAATATTATATATCATAATCCATAGGAAATCTATTTGTCCCAGTGTGCTTCTACTCATATACAATCAAATTTTCCTATGCTATGATATGTGTGGATGTATACGTAAATCTCGAGATGTATGCACCACTGGTAACCATAGTCAACTTCGAGAGTCGATCCAAGTTAGACTATGAGTCTAGCACCTCTGTAGTGTTTGCTCGACGAACGGAAAGCAAAAACCTTGTAGTTAGTGAAAAGGTTGTATTTTTTTTCGATGAAAATTGTTAAAAACAATATACGTAATTACTACCGTAACTCATAACTCAATAAACACTGAAGGGGTTTGGATACACCTGGCATCAAACATCTGTCCCGTGTTGGTTCAGCTAGTAGACAAGCGACATTGACCAAAGTCTCAACTCCTTTCAACGAAGGAGGAACACAAATCCTATCCATATAGTTGATACTCCGTTCCTTAGTAGCTACGAGCTGTGAGATCGGGCTACTCATTACATTCTCATTGCTAAACCTACGCCATAAAATTTTGTTCGTGAATATCTAAAATGGTCCTTAGTTGATTGGGTACAAGTAACATGAGCCCTTGATTGTCTAGAACTTACGGGAAAGTTCGATTCGTTTCAGATCCAATTAAAGCATGATATTAATTTGGCAGTTTTGTTATTTATTATGATTTGATATTGTTTTCAAAATTGTCAGATGGCAAGAGAGGCTTTTAAAATGAATTTGACAAGTCATTGCTACGTTTTTCTCACTGCACTTCATGAATTTCATGTATCAACAAGAATGTGGGATATTTGAGTAAAATAATGTGCTATTTAATCAGTTCATGATTACCGGACGTGGTTGGAAACGTTAATCTGGGAATTTCAGTACCAGGTATGGCCACCATAATGTTCCGGTGTAAAATCGTGTAACACCTGCGAAACCTTGTGTAGAGGTACTTTCAATCTGTACATAAAGCCCAGGAATAATGAATAGATGCTGTAGAGGGCGCTTTACTGTATATAGCTGTGGCGGAATCCCGCTCTTTTGTAGAATTACGGCTTCTCCACTTGGCAGACTCGAAATGCCCGAGCTGGTTCCTACGGAAGGATACTATGAACTACGTCTTGTTAACGTACTTGGTGTTCAATTGGTTCTTAAGGAACATTACATTTTTCGCCGTTATAGGCATAGAAGTAGGTAGAAACAATATTATATATTGTTATGCATGGGATTTACAATTCTTAGTGAATTGGGCTCAGAACCATTCCGTTCATTGAAACGACATGAGACTTGAACAAGTTATCATGTGCAAGAAAAGGAGCGTGCTAACATTTCAGGGAACCGGGATGTAAACTGACATACTAGCGATCAAATGCGTAGCATTTCACAGTTGGAAATGATACACGGGTCAGCCACTGGACTTCGAACTCCCAATGAACAATTGTGTGAGTCAGGAGCGTTCAATTTCTCTCCTAACAGCAGGGCCTAAAATTCAACGAAATCACAGCTCCACACTGGTAAAAATTTTATATAGTATAGAAAAACTAGTTTAGTCAGCATTTGTTTTGACATATAATCAGTGTTCTGTCCAGTACATCATGTTTACCTGCGACCAAAAAATATTATTATTATTATTATGTAGGGAAATTTTGGCATTCAGAGCAAACAAAATTAAAGGCACATTAGGATACATATTTAATTGTATTGTATTAAACCATAAAATACAGGAAACAAACCGGATTTTTTTTCCCCATGAAACTTACGAATGGATAATATTTCCTGGCTTATGATTGGTTGTTGAGATTCTACGGTGCTTCGGCTAAATGTTTGGCGGTTATTGATGTATGTTATCTCTGGTAGTACATATTTATATAACGGATTCAAAGGATCGTGTAATTTTTATCTACGAAACAACACATTTCATTATATCGAAAAAGTGAAATGTCCTATTGAAACAACAGATAAACGTGCAGTTAGTTGCATATTTTAAAACTATATGAATGCAACCGAAAACGTTTGAAAACTAAATATAGTTAAAAAGTTCCTTCACCTCAAAATTGACAATGGTTTTCCCTTCCATCTAGGAGACACCTATACGTATTAACTCTGGCTTAATATCATATACTGGCAGTTATATGGAATTGAGTAACCCATTGCATAATGAATGTATTGAATCAATAAGACTTAGTTTGACACACTAAACGCGTTTAAATGCATAATCCGAGAAAAGTAAGGTACTCACATTAATACCACTCCACACTTTAAGAATTATAGTTCCTCACTCATTTCCTATAGTTCCACAAAGTGTGGAGTACTCCACTCAATATTAGGCCCTGCCTGACAGTATCAAAACTTTTGGTGTGATTACGCTATTACGTCCCTGGGTGACAGAAAAACTTCCGGTGACACCTAATTGATGAACTTTTTTTACGTTTTTGTGACATGCCTAACGAGACGACAGGTCAGAGTGTCACTACTGACTTAGAACTTTAATAATGAGGTACCAGAAAAGTTTCCATATGAACAATGCACATCGTACATTGAAACCTATGGGCTTTGGAAGTCCGCCGTTCATACAAGTCCCGTTGCTAACATTTAGTAAGTAAGTCATTGTTACAGTGCCACTGGACCGTGGGCGACCGGGGACAAGTAGTTTCAGATGTGTCTAGGTTCCAGTAATATCTTACCAACGCGAATCTGCAGATATGGATGGTGTGGATCGCATGATTTAATGAATTGTTCGTGTGACCAAGGAATTGTTCAAGGTGACTGTGGTTGCGTGACAGTTTCGATTGGAAGTTGAGTTTTTTTCCCCTAGACCCGAAAATTAGGAACTTTCTGTAAAAAAGAATTACATGTATCACTAGATAGTAATAACCAATGTAAGCAATCATTTACTTACGAGGAGTGTTTGCCATCTATTGTCCCTCACACAGAGGGAGTTTAACTACGATTTTTGTACAATAGTATATTGTGGATATAATTATATTAAGGCCTTGTATATATAATTAATTTAAGTGTAATAGCCTTGTCACACTGTTTCAATTAAGTTATAATAGTGTTTTCAAGGCTTTAGTGGCAAGTGTTAAAAATTTTAAACTTCTATCACTGACAGTGATAATATTGTGTTTTTCAGGTAGTGAGTGAGTCCTGGCGGTGAAAATGAAGAAAACTGAAACGCGCGTGCCTGATTAAGTTGAAGAACAAACTAAGGTCGCTGGAAAGAATATCTGGAGAGTATTGAAGATGCTGAAATATTTCAAAATCTATAGCTTGAATTGCAGCCATTGTGTATGGGTGGGTGCATTATCCTGGTGCTGAAAGACTTTTGAGATTAACATTTTTCTCCTCTCTTCCTTGATTCCTACCCTGAATTTTGGAATTAACTGTGCGTACTAGTGTCCAGTGATCGTGTGTCTTTGTTCAAGATAATCAAATAGGAGAACTCTCTTCGTGTCCCCAAAAATTGTGGTGATAGGTTTTCCAAGGGAAGCTTGCACTTCGAATATATAGGGAGGGAGAGGTCCCTGTCGCCGCCACTACACGCTTTGCTGCTTAAATTATGGATCATAATGATGTACCAGATTTCACCCATAGTTACATATCTGGCAACCAACAGTTCCTTGTTTAACTTAAATATGGCTAACTTGGTCTCTGACGCATCAACTCTTTCACGTTTTTGATCAATAGATAACAATTTTGGACTCACTCGCTATCTCATAAAACGTAAACAACATTACCTCTATCAGCGGCGGAAGTAAGACATTTTTAACACTTACTAGTAAAGCCTTGAATAACAATATAATAGCGTACATAAATCGTTGTTCGGATCCTTCTATATCAGAAGAATAATTGCTTAACACTCCTTGCACATGGTGTACAACACAACAAAATACAAATTTTAAAGTTTTTAAATGTAATTATCTACCAGGTGTGTAAATATGAAACCGGAATTTGTGTATAGACGGCATTAGCTGTAACTGTGGTTACCGTAAAACTGCGTCCTTGGCGCCACTTGCTTGTTTTGACTGCTGATAACGATTTGCAACTCACAACCAGACACGTTTCATGTCATAGTGTAGTGTTTAATAGCGTTGAACATGGCGCAGTTTGTACCTACAAACTACGATGTGCGGACAGGATTGATTTTTTGTTACCATTTGAAGAAAACTGCTGCAGAATCGTATCGCATGCTTGTCGAAGCTTACGGTGATCATGCTCTTATTAAATCACAGTGCTATGCGTGGCTTACAAAATTTAAAAGTGGGATTTTGACGTGAGAAATGAAGAACGTGGAAGACCACCGAAAAAGTTTGCAGACAGTGAATTGCTAGCTTTGTTGGATGAGGATGACGCTCAAACGCAACAATAACTCGCAGATCAATTAAATGTGGCACGAGAAGCAATTTCCATATGTTTAGAAGCAATGGGCAAGATTCAGAAGGTGGGAAAATGGGTTCCGCATGCATTGACTGAACGACAGCAGAAAAACAGAAAAACCACTTGCGAAATTCTGCTCGCCATGAACAAAAGGAAATCATTTCTCCATCGAATTGTGACTGGTGACGAAAAGTGGATCTATTTCGAGAATCTTAAGCGTAAAAGATCATGGGTAACTCCAGGAGAACCAGCGACATCGACTACAAGACCAAATCGCTATGAACGGAAGACTATGCTTTGTGTTTGGTGGGATCAAAAGGATCTATTATGAACTGCTGAAACCTGGCGAAGCCGTTAATACCCAACGTTACCGACAACAAATGATCGATTTGCATCAAGCTTTGCGTGAAAAACGACCAGAATGTGACCAAAGACAACATAAAGTGATTGTGTTTCACGATAATGCACCCTCCCACACAACAGAACCGGTCAAGGAAACGATTGAGACGTTTGGCAGGGAAATCCTTCCGCATGCGGCTTACTCACCAGACTTGGCGCCTTCCGATTTTTACTTTTTTGCATTAATGGGACACGCACTTGCTGACCAGCGCTTCAGATCTTACGAAAATGGCTTGATGATTGGTTTGCAGCACAAGAGGTACAGTTTTTTTTTTTTTTTTTTGTCTGGCATCTACACATTGCCGTAACGATGGCAGATACAGTATGTTTCGCTAGCAATGGCCAATACTTCGAATAAAACAGTTCTTATCATTGTCATCCAATCCCACTGTGTCTTTTCTGTACATAAATTACGGTTTCATATTTACGCACCTGGTACTTTAATAAGAGAAAATTGAAAATACCAAAACACTATTGAAAATAATTTCAATCGCTCAGATATGGGTTAAAAACTAAAGTTTTGATAATATATCTACTGATATCAAGAGATCTTAAGAATTACGTATTTAATTATTTTAAAACCATTCTTTCAACAGATTTCGTCCTTTTTAAATAGTTCACTTTTTTTTATTAATACAGGCATATCATTGTTTGTAGGGGAAAAGTATATTCTATGTCTTTCTATCGTTGAAGAGGGATGTCATTTTGATATATGAGATCCAAATTTTCGACGTACCTGAAACTTTTGAAATGTTGAAGTACTGACAATTTTCACATTTTATTTGAAATTGAGAAAATGTAACACGGAAACTGAACTATTTAAGAAAAGCTTTTGGTGATGACTGGTTGGTTCTACGAAAAGTAATCGGGTAAAACGCGAAATGGTCGAGACCTAGAAAAGAAGATGGTTCTTTTACATAACGATGCACTCCTAGACGTATCGATAGTTATGATGCAATTCGAGGCAAGAAGTGTTGATTCCAATGACAGAACATCTATGTATCTTCTCTGGGCTTTGCTCCCGAATTAATGTTTTCCTTATATCGAGAAAAGAATAAAATAAATGGAATATGAGTCGACAGAGGGCACTTACATTACAACTGAAGGAAGTACCAAAAAAGGAGTTCCAGGGTTGTTTTCAAACTTCCGTAACTACTGCCTTTAGTGCCTATCTATTACAACTAGCAACTTTGAAATTATGTAGTTCTATATAGTCTTTTGATGTTGCACGTTTTTATACTAATGTCGCTCGTGCTATTTATTTTGCTCATTGTGTACTTTAATTTCAACACGATAACCGCTCTGTTGGAATGATATTGAGTGATTCCTTATCAGAGTTCCACATTCTTCTGGATACCCTCAGCCCGTATCATACTAATTAAGGTAGTTTAGGTTGCTGTTACTATTGTATAACTCATGTCCATAGGTAATTGTCGGTCTTAAGATTGAAGTATATACTCTTATTTTTATAGTGAAAGACACGTCCGCAAGGAATAAGGTCTTCAGTGCAGAAAAAACTTGCAGGCCTTTATTAGTTTATCTTGTTTTGAAAGAGTCCTGGTGTAAAGTTACATCCAAGTATTTTGTCGAACTGGCGGGTTTTATTTTTACGTTGTTTATACATTTTTTTTTTTGCTTTTTTATCTTTTCTTAGACATTTTCCATTAGGGTAAATTATGATGAGCTGTGTCTTGTTTTCGTTGAGTTCCTGTCTCCATGTCTTACACCAGGAAGTGAATAAAGCAGCTATTTTTCGTAGATTGTTTATGGCAGTTTTAGTGTATCTAGCAAAGGTCCAGTAAGCCGCGTCGTCAGCAAAAAGGTCAAGTTGCGTGAGATTATTTTCAGAAGCAGGTGTGTCATTAACATATACTGAATATAATATGGGACTCAGTGCCGCACCCTGTGGGACTCCTCTTTGCACAATAAAGACAAAACATTCGCCATCTTGAATCTCCCTAGTCAGATGAAGTACGAAATCGTACGTCACCAAATAACATATCAAGAACTACTACAAAGCATATAAAGAAACACAGCGGAATACAATTATTAAATCTCGTAATGTAAAACTTACCCGCGGATGCTACCAAGACTCAATATTAAAAAAATCTACCAACTAAAAATGGCCACTAAAATTAACTTCAACAAAATACTACTATCAAACAAGTCAAATACAGAATATCCCGTGAAACTTAACTTCCTCTACAACTATTTACCACCATATAAGCGACATCCAGACTTGCCCTCTTTTTACTAAATTCAATATATATTTTACTCTCAACTGGCACATTACTAACTAACAAACATTTCATAAAGGTTTTACCTGGGTGGACTCCTGTTTATTTGGGGAGTGAAGGCTTATTGAGCCCTGTACAGAGTAAGATTCATTTCCCAACCATAATTAAATTTCCATCACAAATAAATAACAATTAATTTCCAAGAAGAAAAATGGTCTAAGATGGTCAGAAGTCCCTCCTGCAGGCCCTTCAAGCCCAGATATTTATATTATATCCGTTGCTTTGTTGGACATTTCAGAGCAGCGTAGGGAAGCAACTGAGATGGAAGAACCTGTGTTAAATGTACTGTGGTTCCAGTCAAGTAGAAATTCCTAAAAAGGCATTTAACCTCACTATTTAAATTAATTCGCTAATATACTAACAAAGTAATCATTTATACACTTTCAGAATAAAGTGTCCTAAGGTTTCGTACGATAACCTTTCGCACTAAACGGTCTGAATACGAAATTTTCCGACAGTGGGAAAGGAAGGTCGTTTTGAGGGCCATCGGTCGGTGCAGGTTTTGCAGAGTAGGAGCCAAAAATCCAAACTAGTTAAATATTCTACATTATCCAGACAATATTCATATTCTTATTAGTCCTTCTTTCGGTTGTCTCCTACTATGACTAGAGGAAAAACAAATCAAGCGAAAACTAGAATTTATCTACATCGACGAAAAGAGAGAGAACCACAAAGAAAATCGACTAAAGAATGCTTTCTAAAGAAGAAACAAGACGGAAATGAAGATCTAAAAAAGAGTGGAACGACTTCGTTTTGGACAAGACCAAGAAGATATAAAGAATAAGGAAAAGAATAATGGAACAGAAACGTTTTCTGCTGGTGCCCAAACTCCAATTGAAGATATTGAAGATGCTGAACTCCTGAACAAGATGAAAGAGATCCGGGATTTATTTAAAGATTCCGACGACCATTCTATATCAGATTCAGAGACCTTGAACTCTCTTTCTCCAATTCCTCAATCCTCAACTCAATCAGAAATAACTCAATCATCACCAAACAACCCTCAAGAGAATTCCCAACAACTTACTGATGAATCAAACGATGACTTGTATGTGATATTTATTGAAAAAATAAATTATTCCTTCTTACAAAACACAAAAACTCTTCATGAACTAATTCTGGGGAAGATCAATGATCTAAAATTCACTATGATTCCCTGTCCTCATGCTGCAGATATACAGTTATTTCTTTATCGATCATAGGACGCTGAAAAGTTTCTTCAAGCATTCAAAAATGCAGATTTTGGACATGAAGCTAGCTTTAGATACTTCACAAGCTACAGATCCATCTTCAACACTATTATAAAGCATGCCCAGATAACGGAAACAGAAAATACTTATAAGATAACTCCCTGTCAATGATTAAAGAAAGATAAAAGAACGGCAAGGAACATTGCGATTCTAATTCCACTTCAGCAGGTCTCATTCAGTCTAGTCCATTTATACCAAACTACCAAAAAGAAACTTCTGATCCAAAAACAAAAGATAACGTACCTCTTGGCATTATAGATTATACAAATTCTCAACAAAATAACACCTCCATCAAATTCAAGATCTCTATCAGGCTAAACCGGTTCAAGACGAGGATTGCAGCGAATAAAAAAATTCAAACCAACAGAAATATGATTACAATCAGAAACATAAACAAAGAATATTGTTTCTCACTTTCAAGTAAAATTTACTCGATTTTTTTTTAGTAGTAAAATTTATTCATTTCTTAGAAAGTCATTTTTAACAGTGTACAGGATCCCAACAAACAAGCAGACAACAAAGATAGTAACTACACAGAAATGAACAATATGCTAGCGGACTTCACACATATCCACCAATATGTAAACAATAGATTACAGTAACATACAAAGACAATTTCTAAATGGGTTTCATCCGTCTTATCTCTAACTCTCTACGAGACTCCTCTGCACAAACTTAATTCAACAATAAACAAGGATTCTGAAGAACTTATTCAATGCCATCTTAACATTGTTTAATCGCTGGATAGACACATCTTTGTTGGCAAAGAGCCTTTCACCAAGAATCGAAAACCCACAGCTCTCATCCAATGAAATACAGGATACTCACAAGTAAGAAAATACTACTCAAACAATTTTTGTTCAAGTTTCAACACAGGAACACAAAAATACATCGTAAATTCGAAACAAAGTTAAGCACTTCTCATACAGATCGCCATGGACAACCAAGATGATACGTAGAAAATCAAATTAAATCCAATCATCTAATTTTCCTAACCCAATTTTCTTTTCCAAATTCATTTTTCGTTAACTCAACTAATCTCTTCAATTCATACTAAATCTGTTAAATAAATTTCTTATTCTCTCAATTATTTTTAGATTTAATTTTTAGAATATTTTTTTTAATTAAACGCAAATCCTGTGCATATTAGTAGAAAATCTCTCAATTCAATCTACTGCCGTCCACTTCCAGTACAGACCAACACGGACATATATATACATTAAATGAAGTTATTTTCGCTTTATCTGGGCGGTTTTCCTGGATGTCAGCTTGGTGTGGGACCTGTGCCCTTGTGCATGGTCCTATTCCCAACCATAATAATCTTCAATCAAATATAGTTATTAACTCAAAGGACGAAAGTAGCTCAAATTAGCTAGAAGGCCAGTCTGGTGGCCCTGAGGGCCATTGGCATTTTACTATACCTCGCTCTTTAGGAGTTGCCTGGTTGTTTACCAACCTTGGTTTCCCGGAGTCGAGACCATCTGTTATGGTGTTCGGTTCAAATTTCCCACATATTTTGGAAAGACCCCCCAACAATATTAAACCATTTCAAAGGACAAACGTGGCCCTTCTGGTAACCCTCAGAATACTGAAAATTTCCCCGTTTTTTGTAAAAAAAAAATCCGGATTCTAAGTTTTCTTTAAAAATCTTTAAAAAGAGGCGTCTTTTTTATCCTATCTTTTTCTATTGTAAGCGATTTCCCATTCGGTTTTTTTTTACCAATAGCCACGGTGAAGCAGTGACTAATACACACTTAAAGGGTATAATCCTTTTTATTGGGAAAAGGTGTAAAATGTATGGGAATATTCCGAAATTGGAGATGGTCTATGGGTTTCAAAGGGATCATAATTATATTTATTTCATTAGTCAAAACTTACAACTCTTACGATTTTTCATCGTAATATATATCGAGGTAGGTTTCATTCATTATATACTGATGAAGTGCATGCAGGCCACAAACACAATATTTAGGGAAGTTAGTATTGACAAATGCACATTATTTTCCGTCCCCGGGGCTACAATGGGGAACTAATGAGATACGAGGTAAGCCCTATACGTTCCAGGTATATTACAGTGCGTTTGATGGCATGATGTGATCAGGTGGGCGTGGGTGAGAGAAACGGGTAAGGTATAGCATGTCAGAGTCGTTGTGGTGGAGAGTTTTGAGGTAGATACTGATTAAGAGGGAGAGTGGATTGTCTTGTAGAGTTGGGTGTTGATGATCTATTTCGAGTCTTGATAATGTCTAATAGTGTCTAATAGTAATGGATGATAAGTTTCACAGTGTTGAGTAATATATCGGGTGCGTAGTGCTTCTAAATGAAATATAATATGGGGAAATCAATTCGTGCATAGAGATTAGCTGTGGGACTAGGGAGTTTAATTTTATATGCAATTGAAAAGGCGCGTCGTTCAAAGATTTTGAGTTTTCTGTAGAATGATATTGGTGCGGCAAACTATGCGGTATGTCCGTATGTTAATACTGTGCGAAGAATAGCTTTATGGGTGTTTAGAATGGTTTTGGTGACTATACCCCAGGTTGTGCCAGTTAAGCGCTTCAGAAGATTGAGACGGTTGTAGACATTAGTGGTGAGGTAATTTAGGTGCGGTGTCCAGGTGAGGTGATAATCGTGTGTCAGTCCTAAATATTTTACAGTATGCGATGGGCAGTTTGGTGTACCTTGTACATCAAGTTGTTGGCGTGATGGGTTGCGTTGAATACGCGAGCCTTGTCTTGGATGCAGGAAAACTATTGCTTGGGTTTTGTTTGCGTTGATTTTAGTTGTCATTTGGAGCACCAGTTACTAAAGGCGTCAATAGCAGTCTGCAAGGTTCTGTTTATCTGTTGGATAGATTGGGCTGTTGCTAAGAACGCTGTGTCATCGGCGTACTGATAGAGGTGAATATGAAGTGGCATGGTAGGAAGATCTGTACAGAATAGTATGTAAAGTAGAGGTGACAGAGCGAAACCTTGTGAAACACCGGTATGGAGGATGGTAGAGAATGAACTAATGTTATTGATATGGACATAGGGGAGTCGCCCGATGAGAAAACTGTAGATATATCTAAGGTATGCAAGTGGGAGATGAAGTTGTCGTAATTTATGCAGTAAGCCATGATGCCAGACTTTATCAAAAGCTTTTTCTATTTCAAAGAGCACAAATGTGGAAGATTTACAGCTATTAAAATGATTGGCAATGTGGCTGGTGAGTCTTAGGAGTTGATCCTGGATACTGTACCCTGGTCTGAATCCTACCTGATATTCGGGAAGAAGGTGGTGGTTATGTAAGTGGCAGTGAAGGTGTTTGACAATGATACGTTTCAGGATTTTACCGAGGGTTGAGGATAACTGAATTGGGCGATATGGGGAGACAGATTCATTTGGTTTGTTGGGTTTAAGGAACATTAATGTTTTGGAAGTTTTCCATTGCGCTGGTATATATCCGGTGGGTAGAATGAAGTTATATATGGCTGCTATCAGTAGGAAAAGTCGATATGGTCCTTCCTTAATATGTCTGTTCTTAATTCCATCCATGCCTGGAGCTGTATTCTTCTTTTGTGTGGTAATGAAGATTACATATTCTACGGTGATTCGTTCAGTGAGAGGCTGCGTTCCGTTGATATGATGATCGATGCTAGGTACAGTACTTGTGATTCTAGAGTCAAGCGAATGCAGGGTGGTTTCTCTCCTCCATGTGTATGTATGGTGGTGTAAATATCTCCTGTAAGTAAGCACATTGGCTTTTTCTGCGTCTGTCGAAAATGGTTGGTTTAACTGTAGAAGTGGATAAGCTGATTTTGTCTGTTGTCCTGTCAATATATTGAACATTTTCCAGAATGTTGATGGATGGTCAGTATCTCATAGTTTATTGCACGTTTTGTCCCACTGACGCAATTTGTGAGCTGCCAGATAATTGTGAACTGATCTTTGAAACTGACGATGGTGTTGCAATGGGATCGGATCGTAGTCTCTGAAGTGTTGACGAGAGCGTTGAACCAGATTGAGGTATTGCTGTGATGTTTTAGTTGTCTTAATGTATATGTTTGATGCGGCTTGAACTGTTTCTGTTATGTACTGCAAAGCTTGATATAATTCATCTTCATTCGTTGGTGCTTTGATAAGTCGAATCGGGTAGAGGTAGGGGTTGGAGGTTCTGCGGTTTGTTTGGGAAGATGTCGGTGTAAGGTTAACGTAACAAGAACATGATCGCTGCCTACAGTATCCAGGACGTCTATGGTGGAACGATTGACAAGGTTGGGTAATATAATAACTATGTCAGGAGTTGTTTGGGAGATGGGACGTGCAGCTTTTGGAAGTTGTTGCAGGATGCCTGTGGTGCGGTTTGTAATGTAGGTAATGAAGGTCTCTTTGCCTATCTAAACGACTGTGGATGTTCATGTCCGCCATGAAGACATAGGTTCGGAAGGTATCTGAAATGTGCTGAAAGAATTGATGTGGAATGGGAAGGCCTGGTCTGACGTAGATTGTGACTAAGGTAACATAGGTTTGAAAATATATGGTGGAAATGAGATATTCAGGTAGCTGCATGTGAGGTATGTGGTGAGGACGATGAGGTATTGAAGGTTTATGTCTGATTTCTACATCTCCATTTGCTCTCAGTGCTTGAATGGTGCTCGTTTGATGGATGAATTTGTGGCCTGTAATTTTACAGTGGGTTTTTGTAGTGAAATTGATTTCGTTTAAGATGAAAGCTTGCCCATTTTCTTCTAGTAGAAGTAATTCAAAAAGTTATTTATGTGTTATTAGAGAATTGATATAAACAAATTTGATTTCTATATCATAATGAAATGAAACGTAAGTTTGTGATTGATGGGTAGTTATGTAGAGTTGGTAGGTGGTGTTGTGACGAAATGAACGAAAGGGCCAGAATAGGTAGTTTGAAATATAACATGAAAGACTTGTTTGGTTGCAGTTTGGATTTGTTGTAGGATGTGTGGTCGTTAGGATGGTTGGACATTTTGCAGTGTAAGAATGACAAAGGATAAAAGCTGTTCTACGGTGATAGGTTTCTGTAATATGGGATGTTTTGATATGGCCCCTTCCCTTGGTGCAATGGAAGGAAAAGTTGAGGATGATGCTCGGTAAATATCTCTAATGTGGATAGATAAAAGTTGAAGTGAATAACTTTTTGTATAAAAGGAAACTGTTATTTCTTATTAGTTATTGATTTGCATATTAATAAAAAAGATTAAACGATGATTATTTAACGAGCAGAAAGCAATGTTATATAAAAAGTTTTATAATGTAAAGTATTATGTACACCAGCTAAATGTACGAACCTGAGATGTAAATGGTTCATGGCGGAAACTTCAAATTAGAGGGAATTGTTATACTTGAAGCCTCTGTCAAATAAATACCTTTCTTTTGACACCAAAGACGTTTAATTTCATATAGTTAGATGTTTTGGAGCATTTGTTTGTGGTTGCGTTGGCTGCTCTAAGCGCCGTGCAATTACGAACGGATACCTCTAAAGAAATTCAGTGTAGCCCAGTGTACACTACGGTGTAGCTTTGGGGCATGCTTTAGATATATATCGATTGTTCGAGCTGATTACATCGAAGGAAATCCACGAAAGGAACCCTGAGAATGAGACAAGCAAAGATAAAGAAGCAGCCGCACAGCAGTAACGTGAGGACTGTATCAGTATATCGACTGATATAAGTGATTTTGAGTATTGGCTGTAACTTAGGACCATTACAGTTTGTCTTAGATGAAGTCAGGATTTGGTGGTTGTTCAGTGACACAGAGTGATACTACTACGTCGGGTTTAGTTGGTTCAGCAGGAGGTCGAGTTTTACAACGGTAACTGTAAATTGGATGAGGTTGATTGCAGGTAGAACATTTAGGTGGGAGTTGCCGTGGGAGCTGGAAAGTGTGTAGAGAATCAGTTAGTTAGCGTTGAAATTGTTCTTGAGTTATTGGTGACGGACAAAGCTGCTGACCTAATATTTGTGTCATCAAAATGAGCTGCCAAACCGTAGGAAATATAAAACAGAATGTTTCCTCAAAAAAGTTGGTTTTAGTTAAGATTCCAATCTAATTAAATGAAGAACCACTCTACTTTCCAGTACAATTTCTGAACTTGATACCCCCGTAGAGATATTTCTTCAACGTCACTGGCTTCCCAGTATCATAATTCAATTGCACATATGAACTTATACTCTCTTTTTTTTTCCAAAGCTCTAAGTTAAATATTTTTCTAGTTATATAGACTTGGTTTGAGAATAATGCCGTACACTCTGTTGTATAATCAGTACATATTTGTAACCCGGTATTATGATAAAAATTATATACATAGACCCTATATATTTAGAGCTTGAAATTATAGGACTTGAGAAAAATATATGAGTAAATTGTTCATTAATTACAAGATAAGAAATCGATGTGATGTACAAGTTTCATTACGCTGTATATTGTGCTGCCTTAGTGCTTATTCTGCGAGTGACGTCATCGTCAGGTTCTGTGGACCGTTTCCAAGAGTATCTGAAGTTCAGACTGTGCCGCCCTGCATTGGCAGGGGTACAGTTGACTACCACGCCCAATATGTAGTATCGATTTAAAATGATTATTAGTGTGTACAAAGGTAAAAATGCTAGCGAATAATATTCCTAATATAAGCATTAATGCTTTTCTTACTGTTTCTACTGTAAATTAACCTAACTTTAAATTACCTCAAGTCAGTTATGTAGCAGGGGTCACCCGGATGAAAGGTGATGATGTTTGGCTTCCTGCTACATGGTCTTTAATTTTTTTAACTATTTTTTGTTACGCGTTTTAAATAGCTATTTCTAATTTTCTCTTGTAAAGTGCACCCCTTTGAAAGTTGCACCCCTAGGCCCGGGCCTAATGGACTTGGTGGTAAATTTGGCCCTGGAAACTCGGAACATATCTAAATATTTAACAAGGGGTTCGCGGCAGTCCCCCTTCAGCACACCCATGTCAACGCTTAATGAATAAATAGGAGTTTATTATTTGATGAATGCTTACAAATTATGAATACAATCCATTTTGTTTCTTGAATATTGCTAAGGGTTTATTTTATTGTTCTTCATTCAATAGTAGGGATTCTGCCAACGCTCCCAAATTCTCAAACTCCCAACCCCAACTTAAATTTTCCTACAGTTAAAAATCTATTGAAACGCTGCAAAACTATTTTAACTCTACTACACACCCAAAATTTTGTCTTTACACTCCCTAAACTGAAATACCTGGTAGATCCCAGTCCAATAGGAAAATGGAAACATGTTTCACTCTTGAAAATCAACTAATAATGGTATTTCCCCTGTCTCTATATTAAAAAAAAGTATTGTCAAGTATTGATACTACATCTACCGTTATGTCTCAATTCATCGTTACTGCAATTTAAAATTTAATTGAACACGCACACACATGATCCTTTAATCAATAATTGCTGAACATGTATCACTGTGATTATCATCTTCATTCAAATTTTTCATGCTAAAATAAACATACAGGATTACTAATTACGATGAGTGTTTCAATAAACGTTCAATCAGAAGGAAATTTTAATTACTAACGCGTTGTTTGGCATCTAGTTGTTGAGCGAGACCGAGGACGTTCTTTATATTAACTCAATATTATATCATACTCACATAACAACTACCCTCCCCTTTATCGTGTTAACTGAATAATATATCAGGGTTGAGATTTTTGCCTCAGTAGTCAGTTATCAGGCATTAGATACGAAATCACATTTTCTGGTACTTTATAGAAGATGTTGTGGTTTTATAGTTTCTTTCTAAATAATCCTTCTGCGTTGTCATATTTTCCTTCCCTTCCAATGTAGTCCGGCAGACAAGGTTATCATAACCATTTAGTAAAAAGATTTTATTTTTTTACTGTTGATAATTTTCAAGTTGGGTATATTTAAGACGAACTCATTTGATTGAATCTTTGTTTTTCTAGTGTCTCGTGTTGGACATATTGGTCATTGGTCAGTTTTAGTAACTAGCTATTAGAAAACGGGACTTCGGTTCATAATAACAGAGAAGAACATCAAGAATTAATATTACCGTTGTGTCGGATACACGAAGTTCATTGACACTTGTTAAAAATGGCAATCTGTTCCAAATGGATGCATCCTTATACGCAGGAGGGATGTATTCTTCAATAGTAGTCAACTGTGACAGTGGATAGAAGAACACATACTTTAATCGTTGTTAGGAAAAATCCAGGACTACAGTTTAAAGCGTAGTACTCAGCCTGTAAAAATAAATAAGAAGAAAACCATTAAAGTACAGAACAACAACCGAATAATGCAGGTAGATTCTCACCCCCGTTTACAAAAGTATGAAGTGGCATGCCTAGCAAAGAACTATGCAGCTGTGGATTGCATTAGGTATTAGCTAACCATCAGTATTATTTGACTCACCCGTCACTTCCATGAAAAGCCAATCCAGCAATCACTGCAAGGTCTTTGTACGGTAAACTCTCGCTGATAGGAACCAGAGTACTGAACCTAGCAGTCGTGATTACCCAATACGCAGTTCACATCAGACGATGCCAAATGCACGAAGGCCTGATGTTGATGACCCTAACACAAAATTTCTGGGAAGAAGTGAAGATTTGTTATCAAAACAAATTGAACAAGGAGCTCTCCATTTACATTGTTTAGTGATCGTTGGAACATATTGGATTTCAGTATGTAAATGCAGGCATAGATGTGCTAATCGTGCAGATAGTAGCGGAAGGGTAACTTGAGCAAAATATTGTTACTTTGGTTCATGAATGAAGATATCTTGATACTTTTGTATTATCATATTGACATCACCTGTAAGGATACGTTTTTTTATCTTCGGGCAAAACAGAGTACTGATACTCGATTTGGCACATTCAAGATGTAGAAGACTTCCAATAGATCAGAGTATGTGATTCATTCAGCCAGTTTTAGGATATAATTCAACATACCAGCTTGCCGTAAGAGGAAAGGTGAAAGGATTTAAAGAGTTGGTGGAATTGGTCTCCACTCTTGATGGCTGCAGAAAATATTTCGAATAGACTAACATGAACCTTTAAAAATGCTTTTGAGGTTAACGAAGAAGCCATTTTATGAGGTAATAATCGTTTACAACCAACTGTATGCCACCAATCCTTCTATCTATGATCTAGTCTCTGCTTCAACTGCAAGATGTCTCTGCTTCATCTCGCTGCTTATGTTGTTAATATGATGTCGACTGCTGTATGGGATGTAGTGATTCGGCTTGCTCAGACAGCATCTCGAAACCATATTAAGCAACAATGATAACAAAGAAAAATGCAGGCTAATTTTATTAGCTCACCCTAGGAGCTGTCTCTTCTTATTGAGAACGAATTTCAGTAAATAATTCCTACAATGCACCTACAGTACAATTAAAGATTATAATTTCTAATTAATAAAACTATGAAGGTGATATTGTTTTCCGGTGTAATTTAGCAATTTATTTCCTTTCATTTATATAAAAAAATAAATATTTGTCCTAATTAGTTCAGAGGTTATTAATAACATCTACTATCTTCAATTTGACACCAAAACACATTTTCGAACTTTATTCTTTGAGATTATGTTATCGAGTATTTAGTAACATTCAAGAGAATAATCCAATATGGCGGCTCAGGCACATCCAATATTCTTAAAATTCTAATGCGTTGTTAAAAATGCTATTTCTGCCAGGAAAAGCAACCAGACTTTGCCATTAGTCTTATGTTTAAAGTCATAAAATGTTTGGACTCAAACACAAGTTGTTATTATTATCTGAGTCTTCGATCTTATTAAGAATGTTGACTGTAATGCATAAGAATTTACCTACGTTTTTGTATACAACCCCGAATATAGAGCTGACCAGTAATGTATCAGATTTTACAGTGACTTAATATTGTTAGAGAACCGGATGGTGTCTATAAAATAATTGTTTGAAAGCAGCACTAAAACAGATTTTAAGCGCGTGAACGCCTTGTGAGATCTCTCCAATAGGACTGCTACTATACAGTAAATAATAATTTCCGAACATTTGTAATTATAGTATAATAGGTAATAAAAACTTCCACAATTGCCAATAGAGAGCAGAATATTATAAAATTGTTTGTTCAGAGTAAAGATTGTACCAATATTTAGACTTTAAGTGCATTATTTTCTTGAAAAGAAAACTAGAAAAGAGGCGACACAAACTTTTTCAGATCATAATCAAGAGTACAGTAATTAAATTCTAATTTTAACATATTAAATGTTCTCCCTAAAACTTTCCTCTTCTTAGAGTAACAAAATAGAAACCATAATAAATTAGACAAGTATCGCTATTGGCAGTGGCCATGTGGGTGTGTACATGTGGCTATTTTATTTATGGTTCGTTTCTAAATCCATTTTTATGTGTACTATGGAAAACATTATTTTAATTGTGTCATGTTTAGTGTATTTTATGTAGTTCTGTTTCTATGGTAATCAGACTCAAATAATCTTAAGCAATGAAATTCGCGACTATTGCAACAAGGTATAGTAATATTTTTTACAAAGGGTACTGTCAACAATTAAGCCGCAATTTGAATTTTTAATAGAGATGGGTCCATACCAGAATTTCAAGATACTTGATACTTATTTCTGACCTTAGGTACTCAACACTTTCTTCAATAATGTTCTACCATGCAAATGATGCAAATTTAATTAAAAGTAATCAAGTAATATATAAATTAGAGATAGGTAAATATCATAATTTATCTATAACAGCACTTGTTTTTGACCTTCGGTACTTACTCGATGCTTCATTCAACATTGTTCTACGATGCCTATGATATACATGTAATTAAAAGTAATATATAGGCCAGAGATGGTTCGATACCAGAACTTCTCGATACCCGATACCAGTACTTATTTCTGACCTTCGGCATTTGGTACTTTCTTTAATATTGTTCTATCCAACACATCACAGGTATATTTTAGAAATATGCTACGAATCTCTCAAGGATATTCTACGATATTCTTGGTGTATGCATAGAATATTTTACGGAATATCTGAATGTCCGGAATGAGCGCATATCCTAAGGATATTCCTGGGGATATCTCAAGTATATTCTACGAATATGTCGAGAACAATTATTCTTTGGAAATATTCTCAGAATATTCCTGAAATTTCAACCTAGAATCAGTGGCGGTTCGAGAGGAAAAGAAACTGGGGGCCCAACTCTCAACGTTGCATTTTATATATATATAAAGTGTTTCTATTTTGATGCTGTCCTGCTGTCCATAATCTACATTCCCTTTCTTTCCTCTTTTGCCTTCCCACCATTCGTTCCAATGCGTTTTTCAGTACAAGCTCTTCTCAGACAATAACCCAACAAATGTTTGTTTGTTTGTGTGGGTGGGTGTGATACACATTAGTCATTTTCAGTCATTTTTTAAAATTGCATATTAATTCTCCTTAGGTATATCTATGAAGGAAATATGTACGTTTAAAACATTTTTCAGTGTAAGAAAACAAAGCAAAAAAGTGAACATTATATTTTTCATCAGTGGTTGGAATTTATGGAATTTACAAAGGGAAACTTATAGATAACTGCCAAATTTACACTGGATAAAATGACTTAATTTGATTTTATACTACATAAAACGGCATTAAGAGCCCCTCCCTCTACACACACACACTTAAAAATCTATAAGTACCACATTTGATATATTATATAATTCAACACCAATTTAGTCCTAAATAAGATGATTAAAAATAAAACAGCAACAAAGATTTCTACTTTTTATTTGTAGGTCGGACTAGAATTTCCTATATTATTTTTATAGTAAGAAGTAAGTCGGACAACGATTAGCGTTCTGTCGTTTTCGGTATAAGCTACTGGTGGTATAATTTCGAAATAACACAGCATTGCTTATAAGCAATAAATTAAATTTTTAGATTATGTTGTCTTCCCTTTGTTACAACGTTGTTGATAGTGAAGACTTCTAAAAGGTTTTGAAAAAAAAATACTGTTTTACATAACCAATAAAATAACTACTTGAAACTTGTTTTAAGAAATTAAAAGATTGTTTAAAACTCGACAAAATGCATTTTCTAATATACACTGTGACTCCTTCCCCCACCCCATGTTTATAGAAGAAGTTTTCATGGTACACTTCTTTTCATGTTCAAGAATCGATAACATTAAAATTCTTGCAAAATAAGTATTAATTATACTAAATATTTCAAGACAATTGAGGATATTAGTTTATCTTCACTGCAAAAAACTGGGGACCAGGCCCCACTACCGGCCCGGACGTAGAAATATCTGTGACTAGAATATCCTTATAATATTCTAAAAAGTATATCCCAAGAATCCTTATTTGTTCCCAAATATTCTGGGACATTGTACCCTTCTTTTGTAACCTAAGTTATATGGGACAGTGCAAATGATACATATGTAGTTAAAAGTAATAAATAAATATTATGTTTTATATCGTTTTAGAGTTTTACTTTATTATCTTCTATCTTAAATACTTACAATAATTTGTATAAATTTATCTTAAATGTGCAATTCTTTACAACTTTGTTTTACAGAAGAGAGAAAGTCAGTAGAAGTGGGAGGAATCGACCTCAACAAAAAATTATCTCGATTCGCAAAATCAAAGTTCGAACGTGCAACAATTTTCGTCAGAACAAAACTTATCTCGAGTCGGAATTTCAAACTTTAAACTTGAAGGTCGAACTTGGAAACAAAAAATAGTCTCGACAAGTTGGAAAAGATCCAACCCACTCACTCCTTGTGGAAATTTAAACTTTAATAGCTTTGTCGATATGTCGACAGTTGCTCAAAATATTATGTCCCAACAAAAATTATCTCGAGTCGAAAGGTCAAATTTGAAACTTGGGAACAAGAAATTGTCTAGACAAGTTGTTGGAGATCCAACCCATCCCAACCCTTTTCGAAATTCAAACTTTATTAAAATTTAGTCACTTCTATGATATGCCGACAGTAGCTCGAAATATCTGGAGTCGAAAGGTCAAATTTTAAACCTGAATAACAAACAAAGTCAAACTTGGACAAAATACAGTCTAAACAAGTATTTCGAAATCAACGATACCTCAACCTCTGTTTGAAAATTAAAATGGAATCAAATCCATAAATTTAAAGAAAACAGTAGCACTTTGTTCGAAACAATCTGGATGGAAGTTTTCGACTGACCCCTAACGTCTCGAATCTAAACATTATTTCTAAAGTTAGAGGAAAAAGTAGAAGTTATGAATCACTTAGGTTGAAATCCTTCGTACCCAATTGCCTTGAAAATTGGATCAAGGCCACGTCCTTCGAGAGTATTTCGAAACTTGAAAATGTTAATATATAAACAAAAAATTATTAAATAAACTGGATCAATCCGGATAATGTAAACAGCGCTCCCTCTCAAATTGAAGGATATCAAAATTTAGACACTTTCATGTTATGCTGACATTTGCTCGTATTCTCGTAACAGTCGGAAATCCTCCACCGAAAATTCAAACCGAATAACCCTCAATTTGAACGTTGAAGTTATACGAACGGGCAGATTATTTCGAAAGTTGGGAAAATATTGTTATACGAGGAGTGTTGGGAAAGTCAGGTCTAATTACCTCTTTTTTCTGTTTTAGGTGAATGAAAGCAGCCTGGCCATAAAGGACAAGCATATTTAAGAAGGTGTACAAAATTTCAAGCGAAAATGTCAAGTGACCGGGTCACCAGAGCCTCCACAAGTGCACAAGTTGAGCAAAACCCAGAAAACACTAATTTAGAACAGAGACATGGGATTCGTTTGTTTCTTTCGTAAGGGCGTCATTTTTAATGAAATTCATCAAAACTTGGTGGAAGTGTATGGTGATGATGCACTGTCGCATTGAGAGGTAATATGATGGATAAGCTTATTTAAGTGTGGTAAAACATACGTCGAAGATGAGCCTAGGAGTGGTCGACCAAAAACAGCAACTTCACCTGGAGTCGTGGAAATTGTACAAAAATTGGTAATGTCCGATCGACGAAAAAAGATTAGCGAAATAGCGGAGGAAGTGAGGATTGATATTCATAGTGTTTGGGATATTCTACACCAACACCTTCGGCTCACAAAAGTATATCCCAGATGGGTTCCTCACAATTTGAACATATTTCAGAAGCAAACTCGAGTGTAAAATAATGTGTCAGGAAAATTTGGATTTTATGGAAGGAGATAACTACTTCTACCAGCATGTAGTGACAGGGGATGAAACATGGGCTCACTATTATGACCCAGAATCTAAACAAGAGTCCATGCAGTGGAAGCATCAGGGGTCACCAACTCGAAAAAAAATTCAGGGCAAAGAAATCGGCTGGCAAGGTTATGGTAACTGTTTTCTGGGACAGGGAAGGAATTCTTTTGCTTGAAGCTATACCAAAGGGACATACCACCACAGGGACTACTTACAAAAAGCACTTGAAGATTTACGCCGAGAAATTCAGAATAAACGACGCGGAGGTGCAAATCGTCGAATTTTGCTTCTTAATGACCATGCGTCTGCACACACATCCAATCTTGCGCAGGCTGCTACCACAGAACAGGAAATGACTCAACTTTTCCACCCACCCTACAGTCCTGACCTAGCCCAAAGTGATTATTATCTGTTTCGTCATTTGAAAACATACCTCAGGGGCCAGCGAATTTCAAGCGACAAGTAGGTAATGGATGCTGTGATTCAGTTCTTTGACTCCAAGGAGAATTTTTTTTATGTTGAAGTCATTGAGTCACTTGGAACAAAATGGCGACAATGTGTAGAACTGGAAGGTGATTACATTGAAAAATAATAATGTTTTTTTTTTCTCAGCTCATTGGTTTTCTTGTTAGCCCTGCATAGACATACTTTCCCAACACTCCTCGTATATTACTCCGGTTGAAATATGTGAATGGTTTTTGGAATTCTCCGTACCTAATGACCTTCAAATCTAATCCATATCGTTGAATTGTTTGGAAAGTTGGAAAACGTAAACGAAGGGATAAAATAAACTGGATGAATCTGGAGAGTCTGTTTCGAAACTTGAAATAAAAAGTGAAATATATCAATATTACATAACACATCGCTTGAAGCCTAGATTGGAAATTTCAATGTTTCCAAATAATACATAGAACAAAGAAAGAGAGAGAGAGAGATCGAATTTACTTTGTTTGGGAAATGCGAATGGAACATCTATATACATGTCATTTGAAAACGAGAGAAAATAAATATAGTTAATGTCAAAGGTCAGCAATAAGATATTATCGGGTGACCTTAACATTGTTTTACTTACATAAGATAGAAAAGAGATGGTTAATGCAGTAATGTACGTTCACATGTAGTTTTAATGCCAGAGTGAAAGATTGTATACCTGAGTGAAAGATTTATGAGATTATATCATAATCATCATATTCAGCCGTCTTCTGTCCACACACTCCCTTTTCTTTCCACATATACGGTTTGCTGCTATCCTCATCCTTGTAGCTTCTGAAAAACTCTTGATTTTATGTATCCACCTTGCATTTTTACGTAGTTTCGGTCGTTTCTTTTCTCTAGGAGGTCATTTCTCTAATGGAGAAATGTATATGGCACACAAGAGGAAGAAAAAGGTTGAATTTTGTTGTTCCGGATGTAGTAATACTCGTAATCCATGGAATAAGTATTTTGCGTTCATTTATTGGGTACTTTATGTCTACAGACCCGGTATATTTCATTTAGATAGTAACGGTACATAGAATAATTACACTTGCCTTATGATATAACGATAAAAAGGATGAATTTAAGAGAAGCGGTATCGGTCACTACTTGGAATAAAGATGCCTAGGATTATATTCTCATCATGGGATACAAATAACATGCTACCAAGCGTAGGGATTGCTTTTCATTCATTGGATGCATCGCCTGGTCTTGGGATTAGGTTTTATCATCTCTGTATAACTGGTAACATTTGACTGGGAATGAAACGGTCCCGAGTTTGATTGCGCGAACCCATTCATTTGTCTTCCTGTCCCTCCTGGTTATTCCTAGTATGCATCTATCTATTGCTCTTTGTGCGACTCTCAATCTTTGAGTCATTTGCGCATTCAATGTCCAAGTTTCGCAGCAGTACATCATCAAGGGTAAGACACATTGATTATAAACTTTACGCTTCAGACACGTTGGTAGTTTGCTTTTGAAAATAAAGTGTAGTCTACGTTTTACATCTTCTATTTATTTCATCAGTCAACTTGGCATTCAATGTTTTGAGCTGGCCTAGGTAAACATACTCATCAACTATGCCTATTGTCTCTACGTTAATCTTTACTTCCTTCTTTGTAGCATGTTGATTGTACATTACTTTTGTTTTACTTAAGTTCATTTTAAGGCCTATTTTCGAACTCTCGTTACTCAATTCTTCCATTCTGGTTTGTAGTTCTTCTGCACTTGAAGCAAACAAAACTGCGAAGAAGATGAAGTAGAGATTCGCCGGTCACATAGCTAGACGAACAGATGGAAGGTGGACGACAAAAGTACTACAGTGGATTCCTAGATAAAAGAAACGACCGAGACGACGTCCAAATGTAAGATGGGTAGATGAAATCAAGCGTTTTTAAATAGTTACATGGATGAGGATAGCAGCAGACTGAGATATGTGAAAAAAAAGGGAGGAGGCCTTCATCCAGCAGTGGATAGAAAACGGCTGAATATGATTATATATGCTTGCTATCATATAAGCAAGAGTTCTGGATTCGATGCTTGGTGGGGAACACAAGTGATTTAAAAGTAAATGCAAAATAGCCTTAAATGTCGTTGGCATTCAACGGAAGGTACCAATCTTAGCCAGGGACATGTCTCTAGCATCATCAACTGCTAAGGAAGGAGTTGCGGATTCGATTACTGGTAACAACACAAGTGATTTGGAATGAAATGTAAAATGATCGCAGAGATCCTTACCTTTCGATGGAAGGCGACAACTGATTTATCTTGCTTAGAGACATACCTTGAGGATTAGGTTTTACCAACTATCTTTTAAAGATAGAGTTCTGGATTTGAGTTGCACTGGATACCCGAGTTGAGGATAAACTGTACTTAGGATATAATTTAATTACCTCTACCTTCAGTTTACCTTGTCCATGTATCTTTGGCGTGGATTTGTTTTTGGGAGGATAGTCAATTAAAGATTAACTGAAGCTAATAAAAAGTAAATTACAGAAAAGATGTATAAGGGAAATAATTTGAATCGCCTACTAACTTAATATAGTAAATCTACAATCCAGTCTTACGGTATTTTTCTACAATATGCACTCAGACTTTAATATCTAAACCAAAGTGCATAGGAACAAAATAATTTGACCTCACTAAGTCCCTTCAAACTAATATTTTCTTTTACCTAGCTGTTTTATAGGTCCATTGGTCTACATTCCTCGAAAACACAACCTTTTAGGTATTGCCTTCGGACAAAGCATTTATTTAAAGATTCGATAAAATGCTTTTCGTTCTAATGGCCACTAAATATAGAAAAGACGGATGAGACTATACCCTCTACTTGTTTCATACGGTAATCGTACAACCTAAACGTATGGTATTGTACAGCAGATCCGCTAGGGATTCCATAGATACAAAGATTACATAAAAGAGTCTTTAATAAGTACAGTTACTTGAATAAATTAGGAGAAAAATTACAAAAACCTAATTTGTAGGTAATATAGGTCACTTTACCACGCAGGTTAGCGCCGAAGTTCGAATTTGGTGGTGAGAAATTATCTTCAAAGTGGAACCATGCTTTATATGGAGACATTCACAATCTATACATACATGATTATATACTATATTACATGGACTGGTACCTGAACACAAAGCTGATATAGAAACGACTTCAAAGATGATTATATTTATAATATCATTTGAGATTTAGTGACATGCTCAGCCTTGCCTTACATGATTTGAAATACATGCACTTGCTTTATAAGTGCATAATACATAACACTAGGGCATACTTGAACGCGAATCAGGTACAGAGACATTGACTTCGTAGATTTGAATATATGAAATAGCATAAACATGGCCATTATGAACGCGTCATACTTGTATGCTTCAGTTGAACTATATACAGTTACACTGTAACACAACACAACTCCTGAACATAAAGCCGATAGAAATAAACTGACTTCAGATCGAATAGTAGTCATTTACCAATGAAAGCATTACAGCAATACAGGCTAGCATATTAGAATAACAGTACAACAAGTTGTCAGGCTATCTGAAGATTGTAAAATTACTATGTCTCATAAAACTATAACGAAGGTAAGATATGTTTAAATAGAGAGTATTATTTCGCTACTAACGTACTGAAGGGAATCAACTGAGTCCCAATTACTAGGTTTGAGACACGTTGTCGAGACCATATCATGTTTCTATATTACTTCTATAATTGTAAAAGTAGAAATGTAAGACAATTGAGTAGTTGGGAGAATTCAGGAATGGTCTTTGGATTCGCAAGATAAGTCTGATTTAAGTAAAAATATTATAGCTGATGGAACTAATAGAGATATCTTAATTTTGTATCAGTTTAATATTTACTGGAAGTCAGCTTCAGGTTGGTAGAAAGTTGAGGGGTAAGTCGTAGTTTTGATGATACTTTGCTGGGTTCGATTTGATACAACGGGAAAAAGCACGGAAAATACTTCAGAGACTAAATCTTGTAATCATTATGGCAATGAGAACAGGATTGAATGTAGGATGAAAAAAATTGATAAATGCCACCTACTAGACTACCAAATGCATACATTTAAACTTTAATATAAGTATGGTGCTATATTTTCAAGCGAATATTTTTTTCCTTTGTAAGATTAGTACTCATGTAAACATGTTTAGATTACATATTGCGATACGAAGGCCTGAATTGTACTACGTTTACAGTAATTTGTAAGCATGATGTAACCATGTTTTTATGACATATATTTACGACCATGTACCACCAAGATACGTTGTTTGAGTCTACAGTACCTAAAATTTAAGACAAACTGATCACCTTCTACAAGACAAATATATAAAGGACATCAGTTGGGACCTCAAAGCAAAACGAGGTTATACGAAAGGTCCCTACCTAATGCTACAGTGAACTCCACCCTTTAACGTTATATAACGATGACGAGCTTATTAAAAAGGAATAATATGACAAAGTGACATCATTGCATAATCCCTACAGCTGTTAAAATAGTAACTATTAACAACGCCCTATTGATGGAATATTATCCAAACACATAATAATAAACGATATCCTGAGTGCCTTACTGTTATTGACTAGGAATTTTACTATCAGATTTAAGATCATGAATCCAGTCAAGACTTGATATTTAACCACATCACATATAAGTTTCGAGCAAAAGCTGTCCCATGTAATACTAAGACGATCACAGGCAAAGTTTTTCTATGGAATACCAAAGATTGTCATACCCAAGCAAGAAGTAATATGGATTTGTTGTATCGGAGAATACAATTAAAATAATAAAGACTTAATGATATGATATTCCTATATAAATGAATACTGACAAGTGTGATGTTATTTAAGGGAAGCGAACTCGAACCATATAATAAATCCCAAAGCCTGACATAGCACAATTCAGATTACACTATCCCCAGTTCAAATTCACTAGGATGTAGAATAATGTAGATTTTCATCCATAATGGTGCTCTTCAAATTTAGATCCGAGCAATAACCCATGGAAGAAAACTGATTGAATGATGAATTGTATATTACATATGACCATATGATTCTTTAAATAATGACATACCACACCCAGACTAGATTATAGATGCAATGTCACCCCAGAACAGGCATGATATGCCACCCTCAATGCATTTATACGATTCTGGATTGAATATGGTTCAAGGGCCTTTGGAAATAAAACATATATCAAACTTAAATATATAGTAGATTATACCAAAGGTTCCCTCAAACAAAGGTGGGTATACCTCCAGTGATACGTAACTGCCATACCGACCTGCATATCTTTTAGGGTAAAGAACTTATTTCCTTAAAATAAACTATATATGGATTTTACACTATTATAGACAATCCATTAATCAAATCTGTTAAAACTTTAACCTTGGTCCAGGCTCTGTAGACTTATATATTGTACAGGGGTGTGGTTTTTATTTCAATAATCTTTGTTTAAGAGGTGTAGCAACGCTCTGCCTAATAGCAGCAATGTTAGATATTACACGATGTGATTACTACTAAAGATGTTTGGAATTCGACTTAGTTTAGATCGCATTGACAAAGGGGAACTATTTACAACTCCAATTGTTTGCTCATCGGCAAAGAAGTCAGCAACAAGTATTCCTGGATAGAGTATGTGAACACGTATGATTATACTGATAGAATCTTATCGTGAGTATGAGTAAGACATATGTAAGCAAAGAAATGTACAAAATACATTCATTCATATCTGTATGTGTGTATACGTATGGCTGGATAGTCATTGCGGATAGTGAATTTCTGAAAGTAGAAGCAACTTGTGAAAGATTTCTGTTCTTTGTTCTATATTGAGGTCAGAAGCACATTTGCAGAAAAGAAAATAGTTTTACAGGATCCATAAGCCAAGGGACAGAGAAATTCATAACAAAGAAAGAATTCGACAGCTATCTTTGAAACTTGAGACGAGGAGCTTCTTTTAGGTGCAGCAGAGACCATGACAGACGTCAAAGAACTAAAGTACAATGAAATTTCTCACCAATTGATCTTTTTTTTCAGTCGGCTTCTCCTGAACATATAAAAACAGGAAACTCCCTTCATAGTACTCAAGAATCTTTTCGTCGCAGTATTATATTCAGAGAAAGAACATTATTGTTCGTATTTTTCTTACTGTGAACGTGTCAGTATATGATGTGTTCCTTTTGGTTGATCTCCTGGTTGGGTGGATTCCTCTGAAATTAAGGTACCATGCATGCACGACTCCTTCACTTTCGAGTTATCAGAACAATCTAGACAATCAAGAAAGAAACCAAGAAACCCACGTCACAGAGGAAACACCTGTCTAGTAGACCCCACATTAGTTGCTCACGCTAAAGAGTATAGGATTCTAACTACTGATTAGACTGACTGAAAAACCATGATTCAATTTTGCATAATACTGATATAATGTTCAGTAAAAAAAAAAGATGGTATGATATATTTCGTATACAAATATCGTATACAAATAGTTGACTTTACATATTCGCTGATGTCGATTCATATCTCGCTGTTTGTTATTCAACATAAACTACTTTTAGTAGAAACTAAAATCTCTCGGAATCAATTTGACACACACCAATTCTAGCATTTAAATATAAACTACGTATTCAACTTATTCGTTGAAATATTCTTTATACAAACCAGCAGTATAACAACCTTGAAGACATGAACTTATTTCCACAATTTGGAATAATCAGTTTCGTAGAATTAGGTATTTCCTCCAAGAATACCTTCTCGAGTCGAAAAATCAGCTCTTGGGAATATTTAAAGAAAGTCAACTTAAATGAAGTTAGGTTGAACCCAGAAGTGAACCGTACGGTCAATGAGTGCACGAAATGGCGGCTCTGTCTATCTCGCCCACGTGGCCATGAGGTAAGTTCAAACCCTGTCACGCCGTTCACACCAAATATTTCAAAAGGAGCTATAGATGCAGTAACTTGAATAACACCGTTAAACAAACTATTAGGACAATAACCCACTATGCCTAGCCCCATAATCCTTGGAAAATAGTCTTCCACAACTAATAACCACCACGTGGTCGTAAAGTTACTATCGTATGAAATCGAAGAATGAAGTAAATTACTTGAAACCTTTAGTTTACGTCCTACTCTTACACAATCGCCTACTTTAATGAAACTAATACTGTATTTGAAAAATTGTTCCATTCAAAATACACGCTTGCCAAATTTAACACTTCACTGAAATTGGAAACACACCATACCACGAGAATATTCCCGATTATACAGCTACCAATTAAAGTACTAATACTCGAAATACTATTACGCACTCGTGAAGCTATATTCCTAAACTTCCGGAAATTCTCGAACTCACCGTATCTGACTGAAGTCGTATCTTTATCACTGTGTCTTTATCATCGTCGCAAATAGGTTGTAAAGTTGCCGTCGTCAAAATCCATATAACTAATGCAATATTACCAAGAGTGATTACACGATCTCTTCGAAGAATCCTTACGTGCATGAGGTATTATTCAACTCAATGAGTCTATCACACTTAACTTTTATATTAAGTCGAGTAGCAACAATACTGGATACGCTCTACCTATTATGTCTAACCAAGATACAAAGTCGCGATGACGGGCTACCTTGTATCAGCGACTTCTCTAGTTCTCAAAAGGCCGTTAAGCGGCACTGCGATACATAGTTAGTATAACACTTCTTCCATCGCATGAAACACCTTAGTGCAATAATTGCCGTGGCAAACAAAATAAGTAAAATAATTACTGAATAATTTTAGGGGGAAACTAAACTATAAATTATTCGTTTCATTACCCTGCTTATTTTCTTTCAATGTGACGCAAACTGAGTGCAACAAAAGTAAATATAGGATAGGGTGAGGGGGTAGAATCGGAAACTTTACTGACTCGTTTATTTTTGCCCATGTAAGAACATTTTCATTAAGTATTTAATATTTCTTAAACCGTTATGCATTTCTTCTTCTACACTTCTATAATTTTATATCTCAACAAATAGAAATGGGTCTATGCCAGAATTTCTCGATTCTCCAGATACTTATTTCAAAACTTCGATACTTGGCATCCGAGATAGATCAAACTTCAGACAAACTTACAGCTAACTTTGATGTGCAAAGTTTGTAATTCCAAATTTGCAACAAACTTTGATGCGGTAAGTTTGTAATTCTCAATTTGCTACAACATTTTAACAAACTTTATGCGGAAAGTTTGTCACAGCAAGAGAAAAACAAGGCTAGTACAAACTTAGCGTAAACTTGCTATCTGGGATGTACTAGTAAAAGAAAACTGCGGATGCGTCATTTCGTGACGAGACACTTTCTTGACAAGAAATTTTCGGTACCAGACACTTTCTGAACAAAATATTCTTGAGACAAGACTATACCAATCTCGTGTCGTGGGCAACACTAACTACTGATTTGACTGGACTATATAGCTCTCATTGAATTCAATTTTATCTAAGGCCTTTAGTAAATTTTGGATCAGGCGGAATGGATGCTGATGGTAGAAATGGTGGAATGAAGAATGTGGGAGGATACTATAGAACCCTGAGAAAAACCCACTCACACGATTTTCTTTCACCATAACGCCCACATGACGGGAGCCGGGATGGAATCGAGGACCCCGCGAACCCAAGATGAGCGCTCTACCACTGAGAGACCGCGGCTCCGAAATAGCTCTCATACTTTATGAAATATTGTCATAGGGTGTTCCTAATTTGATAGCACAATTTTGAGGGCTAGAAACTAAAACATGATATGAAACGAAGTGAAATGAATTAAAATTTAACTTAGTAAACTTATTTTAGAATATCTCATTAGGATGATATAGATTAGAGAAAAGAGCAAATTGCAACCTTAAAATCTGCAATTGCTTAGAAACAAAGGAAGGCATAGACTTCATTTTAGAAGAAAAGCTGATACATAGAAACAACGGTGTATATCCTGTGATACACATTTATCGACGAAAGTAACGTAGAAGTTTCCTACATGTCTTTCGTTTGTAAATATTCAATAAGTAAATAAAGCCATATTTTCCTTCCTTTTCCCAAATGATTACAAGTTGTTATAATCGCCTATTCTCCATGGCTATCTTCCTTAGCGAACACCACATATTTGTGAATATTACTTTAGTATTTACTGGTGAAAATCTTCGAAAGGAAAAACTAACTTAGTTGCTTTTTAGTGCCGCAAGTTATTTAAATAAAAAAAAATGATTTAAATAAAAAGACAACAAAAATGATTATTTTAATCATGATTTTTTTCAACCCTGGCGAAAAGTAATTAATTTTTAAGAAACTTGAATAAAATACTAATTCGGGTTTCGGGTAAGATAGGAAATTATAGCTATTTCTTCTGTTTTTAATAATTGGCTGAGCAAATAACTACCTTGCCGTATGCAGTATATTCTCTGCAAAATCCTTCCAACAATTTAAAAGTGTTGGTATAACTTTCCTCGTCATTACAAACGTAATTTGTTCATAGAATGAATTATTAAGGTAAACTCTTGTATCTCGATGACCTAGCTAATATCGATTTTCATACAAGATTCATTTCTATCCTCTTAGACCTCATGAAATCCTATCGAGAAACAGTATTATATGCGACTCTACCTAAAGGCCAGTCTTAGCGAGAAGATGTCAAAGATCCTGCACCATAGTTGTGGAAATTGAGTCAGTCATGACTGGCAGCTACCGGGTGGTTGAAGTATTTTCACTTTAGAGGGAAGAATTGATCAGTTGTATTCTTGTTCAGACTTGTCTCTTAAAGAATAAATCGTACGGAAATCACTTTTTCTGTAAATTATCGAATGCTCAGTTTTCTTTCGCAAGAGACTGAGCACAGGTATTTCCGCTCTATTCCCGGTTCTAAGGCTTGTAGCTCTTAAATTTCATTCACTTTATAACTAGCTGATATGCCTCCTCGTTGGTGATAAGGCAAACGGAGCCAAGAAACATTATCTGGAAAATGGTCGAATTGAATAAATTTCAGACCAAATAAAGAAGCCAGATAAAAATTTGATGAATATTGGTCTAACGGTATGGATTTGTATAGTGTGCAAAAATAATATATACACACAGAAACAGAATTTAATCTTGATCATATAAATAAAGAATGATAACTATATTGAAAATTGTTAAAACAATACGATAGGAAAATACATAGTTTGTTTAAGATCGCGAAGACCTTACTGTCTTATAGATAGTTTACAACAACACATGTTGTTAATCATCTCTAGGGGATGCAAAATATGCAATAACATGACATAGTGCCATTAGAAAGAAAAATAAACAATATTCCGGGTTGGCAATCTGGTGACATCTTGTCTTTACTCCTGATATCCACTACGTTGTTAGAAACAAATTTCCGGAAACGAGATTCTCCTTCGATGAGTCGTTTCGGATTTATTGAGAATTATTCATTTTCTTCCCATTGTAAGGCGCCGACTTTGGGCCTTAAGTTGGAAACACTGTATCTCCAAAAGAAAGCGAAATTTCACCTATGTTCATAGGAAGTTTTTTTTTTTTTTACTTGTTTTGATCTTAGGAATCACCTCCCGAAGTTTATCCTCGAGGTCTTGCTACACCCTGTATATAGTGTAATAGTGTAAATTTGCTTACCATGTGATGGTGAAGCAAACGATTATGGTAGAAGTCAGTTACACTCCAAGAAGAGGAGGAGTGAAAGGGAACACAACCTAACACACGATGCACAATAATAAAACATACAACTAAGATACATCCTCTCAATTTGTATCTAATTATTTCGCTTCGTTTTCCTTATCATCATTGTACCGAAAATTCATCCTTCATATGACGAAAAATAGAGTACTGTGTCCAGTTGGATCTCTTCGTATCAATCGTTATTAGTAATTCGAACAATTCGTAGCATAAGGGAAACATGTTTTTTTATTATTATTTTATTATTTTCAAACTAACTAACTGTAATAGTTTGTTAATTTTCTTTACCCAACTACATTACAACGTACGGTCTTAACAAGGTTGACATTTATACGTCGTACTCCTAAAAATATCAGTGATTATATATCATTTTTTGTTACAGAAGTGTAAATTGTATAAAATTACTACATGGAAAATTTATGGTGTCACCCGATTAAACTCGAATGATTAAACCAAGGGTCACTGAACTGAGATCTGAAGTCAATATCTCCCTAACTTTTATCGTTGAGACGCTGGCCTTCATGGTAGGCTAAGTGCATGTAGTGAAGATTAACTTTAAGCAAGGGCTGTAGCGTTACCAAACTACAAAACATCGCGTATATGGTGGTTGCTAAATCTCTGTCTGAGTCAGTTTCTCTCTACATGCTTTCGCTTGGACGCTAGAGCCTGAGTACACATAGTACAAAACATTCCATATGGAAAGACGAGCAAACGGACAAACTAAAATTTTAAAAGGGTCAGTTTTATTCCCGTTATAAAAGTTATGAATTAAACAACGAAAGAATGTGGTAAAAATGAAACAGCATTGAACTGTTTAAGATACACCACTGATAAACCTAAGATGAATAATTACTGTATGTGAAAAAGGTTATCTCTGTAGAGAAGCAGGACATATATCATGCTCTTGTTCTTTGCATTTCGTTTACTTGTTCCTAACATCATTTTTTCCTTCACCAAAGTCCACTATAAACGAATAAACAGCACAATGATGCAAATCATACTTAGATTAGTCTATTGCGTGTTAGAGTCTCTGTGAAACTGAAGAAACAAAACCCGTAGGTCGCAGTAGAGGGCCCCAGTAGAGGACGTCATTACAAAATGTGCAAATTAATGGCTATACTTCTTTCCTTTCCCTTGTTTTTCTTTTACTGTTCGTGGGAGGGGAGGTGGAGGCAAATACCTTCGTATCCGCCCTTCATGACATCAAGAACAAAATTCTTCTTGTAAGAAAAATGTTATGTCACATGAACAATTTGCGTTAAATATCCAACGAAACAGCGGGTTGAAGGGAGACAGAGGAAGGGGTTTGGAATAATAATGTATGTTTCAATCTGTGTAATTTATATTTGCTGATTGAAACCATTGATAAACTCTGTGTATTTCCTTTAGTGTATCCAGTTTCATACATGCAAACCTTAGGGAAAAAGTAGAAGGGGGTAAACACAAATAGGATAAGGGGGAATGAATATTAATGCATGATACATTTACTCTATGTACGCGCAATTTAGATGTGGAAAGTAAATGTGTGCCATCATTTGTAAGCTGTTCCTTTATTGAAAGTTGATATTCATGAGCAATTAAGTCACTAAATGTAAGCCAATCAATATGCAGGTTACGTTCTTCTGGGATTGGAATATTGTTTTGATTACTGAGTTTTGTCAGGTCATAAGGGATTAGAGAAAAACGTATTTGATTTTCACAGTCGATTAAATTATGTAAAGTTTAAGAAAATGATTTGTTATTGTTGTTAATTAACCACTGCAGGTGACTCTCAGAGTTATTTTTGTTAATTATTGCAACAGTAAATAAATATACAGGGTGTCCTATTTATCTCCTCTGTTAAGAATCGAGGACCAACTGAGGAAGAAGAATCAAATTTCAACGACGCCAATATGGGAAAGTGGGTAAGCGTGTTATAAATTCGGTAACAGCACGATGCATTGTGTTGTCAACAAAATGGTTAATTGCAGTTTGTAGCATGACACTACGTCAGTACATTGCATAAGTAAAACCTACAACTACATGTCAGGGGAAAAACAGATATGATCCCACTTGTTGATCAGCGTTGCAAACTGACATCGCTACAGTGTAATATAAAATATAGTCAATTATTTCAGTTATGTCTTCGACAAAATATAATTCCTATCAGTAGGGTGACTTTCTGTCCGAAGACCTTTTATTCAAATGACATTTACTCCCCAAATATTTTGTTACTACACAATTTCCCCATAGACCTTTTGTCTACAAGACATTTGGTCCAAAGGACTTTTGGACAAATTCTTTTGTGAACGAAAAATGCTTTGGGACAAATTTCGATGGAACGAAATGTCTTGCGGACGAATTGTCTAATGGAACAAATGTCTGGGAACAAATTAGCTCTGCACGAAATATCTATATACTAAATGATTTTTTGAATAAATATGGTGTTACCTTTTTATCAGAGGAGTTCAGACCGTTTTCTAATGATTGTTTAAGTTAGATATCATATCAGTATCTTCAATGTATGAATATTATGTCATGTTATATTTCTCTACGTTCTATTGTTAATAAACTTTAACATGCATGCATGTATCTCTTTTCCAACTTACTTCAATAAAAGCATGAGGTCCTCAATCGACGTTTTTTTTACTGTTCGAATAAACATGTGTTTTAAAAACATACAATAATTTTGATTAAACATTTGCATTTTCTAAGCGATGAAAATTCTGATAGATAAAAGATGAAAGAAACGAAGAACACTTTTTTACGTCCATCTTTTGATAAGATGAATCCCATCTTTGCAGGACAGCCAGGATAATTGTTTTAAATAAATTATTTGAATATTGATTTTATGTTTTGTTATATCCATACTAGCACCGTATTTGGTAATACTAACCGGAAACTTAGATTTAGTCTCTGAAACATTCCAATGTTAATTGAAAAAGGGAATTTCTGTATTTCATTTACCACTTCCTACTCCAATATCAAACTAGCAAGTAAGATGCTATCAGCGACTGAGATTTACCACTTGAGTCACATAAATACGATTCTGAGCTACGAACTGAACTGATCAAGTCAGCACCCATTCCTAAGCCCTTTTACCCTTCAATAGTTGGACGGTATTGAAGTGGAATGCTTACAAATGGATGGTGGGATCAGACCCCGGAACTAGTTGGAAAATACATCCTTCACATACGATTGTGATTAATTCCTGTAACGGTGTGGTTTTCATCTAGAGATTCTATATTGGGTGCCGGACATTTTGAATTAGTGTTATTAGTGGACATTGAAATATCTGGCATTAGCCCGTCACACCAAACAAGATGACAATAAGACAAGACAATACACAGTAAATAATTATAATAAGACAAGATAATACACAGTAAAAAAATAGCTGTGTTAATTCAACACAATGCGGTGTCCCAGCGTGACTACCACTTTTTGTGTTAAATTAACACAACACACCGTGTTGATTCGGTACTGGGAGAAACAAAAGAAGTTGCGGCTGCACCTAGATTTCAACATGGGTTGGTCACTTAGAAGTCGAGCGTCTTACCTACTTCGCTAAATCGTCAGACAAAATGAGCACTAGATTGAAACAAAATAGAGGATAAAAAAATGTTGCTGAACTCCAAACACAAACAACGTTACTCTCACTACTTATGCCATGATTCAATCACTTTTCCATTGGTCAATTAGGGATCACAATCCCCATTTATTGAGAATATGTTCCACTTCTATGAAAGCAAGCGCAGCATTTGACATGTTGTTACGATAAGAAAGCAGTAATACTGGTCAAGTCTTTGGCTGTCGCCATCTTGCTTGCTTTCATAGAAATAGAATATTCTCAATGAATGGGAATTCTGGTTCTTAATTTACAAATATGAAGTGATTAACCCATGGGATAAGTCGTGCGAGTAACTTAGTTTATTTTGGGGATTCAGCAACATATATTTGATCCCATATACTGTTTAAATCTAAGTCGTTTAATTCAAATGTTGTTCACTAAATATCGTTTGCATCTATTGCCTTTTCTGTCTGACGATTTAGCCCAGTCGATAAGAAGCTCGACTTCTAACTGAACAACCCATGTTCTAATCTTACTGCATCCGTAACAGTACCGAAATAACAAGCGTGTTTGTGTGTTGATTTAAGACACAAAAGTGGTAGTCACGCTGAGACCGCATTGTGTTGAATTAAGACAGTTTTTATTTGCACCGTACGAAAAGTGAAACAGTGGAAAGAAGATGACGAAAATAAATATTGGATTAACCAAAAGGTTTTAATATGTGAAATACGTAGATTAAATCGTGTGCATGGTAAGAATAATAATGTATGTAAATAATTCATTACTTCAGAAGCTAATAATCGCTACATATTAGTTAATTGAGAAATATCTAGACATTTCATAACATTATGGCACAAATTCAACGTTCAGGACAACAATATCAATACTAAAAAATGTACCGGAGATATTTACGTTTCAGTTGCATACGTGCAAGGAGAGAATCATGTTTTTATTTTCCATATAATCAATACTAGCTGGGTCATCGTTTTGACTCTAGGTGTAGAAAGGATCCTTGAAACCCTAGTACTCTCAGTGCTGTGAGATGAAAGCAGATAATTCTAATTTTGTTGCTTTGATAAAAAAAATCAGTTATATACGGTGAATCAAATTTAGTTCTTATACTTTAACGTTATAAAATTAATAATACTGTTGCGTGAATGGTTGATTTTGGAAGAATCTGATAATGAATTTCCAATCACAAAATATGTGTAGCCTTTTTGTTCATCTTTTGCTTTTTTTTTTAAACAAAAAAAGAAATAAATTCTTATCTGTTTGCGGTTGGCTCTATATATGTGAATCTTGTTCACATTGCTTTAGGCTACAGATGTGAATACATTGAGACCAAATTGAAAGTTTCATTTCAATAGCTGGATTGTTACGTAACTGATTTCGTACAGGCAATACGTAACAAAAAAAAGAGAGAGATTGTGGGAGCGAAGAGAAAAACCGATAAAATGAAAAACCGTTCTTTCGAGAAATTGGAATTCGATGAAACACACAGCGGTTCAGAGATAAGTTTAAATTGAAAGGTGCAGTAGTTTTGGTTGTATTATTCTTTTGTTTCCTCCCTCCGCGCTTTTTTTTTTTCAAAAATAAAATTTAGGAATACTGACTTTCATGTTGAAAGACTGTAGAATTCGTTTGTTACAAAAGACCCTATGAATAGTCGATATTATTATATTGTGGGCAAGTATAGTGTGTTTCAGACACGGTGCGTTTCACTTTATAGAGTGAATATTGCCTTCACCAGTAAGGCAATATTTCGGTGCGTTATCCAGTAAGGCAATATTAATCCGGAATAAATGAGAATGATGAATTAATAAAAATCACGTGACGTTAACACTACGTAAATGTCCAACTGCGTGCTGAAAAATTATAATGAGATTTTCACTTTGTCGTAGTGTGTTCTTCAAGCAGTACCACTTAAATTCCATCAGAAAGAAAAATTCGCGCACTAGGTTCGGTACCCAGTTCACTCCACAACAAAACGATGCACAATTAATGATGTCTTTCTGGAATTATGGAAGACAGTTCAGGGTTTAAAAATATTGACCATTAGCTATGGTTACCATACGTCCGTATTTTGTACGGACAGTCCGTTCTTTAATGGCTCTGTCCGTATCCGTGCCGTATCTGGCAAAAAATCACTAATTGTTCCCTCTTTCAGTTTAATCAGTTGTTAACCATTAATTGTTTACCTCAAATATTTCCAAAAATATACCACATCGTTTTTATATATAAAAATTTCAGTCAAAAATGCTCTCAGTTTGTGCAGTCCCACTGTTACTTCAAAAGACCTGTTCAATCAGGGGTGTACTCCAACTAATTTAACAAAGGTCTCGGAACAAAAATATAACAATTTAAAAAGGGGCTCGCGCGAGCCCCTGCGAGCCCCCTCCAGCATACCCAAGTGCTCAGTATTCTATTTACATTTTTTCAAAGCTAGGAAGACAGTAATTATTGAAACATGTTATGAAAGCAGACCGGTGGAGACTACGTGTAGTCTGTGACATTTATAACACTTTTGTTTCTGGATTATTCGTGTGACCACTGGAGGTACTGAGCTGCCGTCATTCAGCTGCTAGCATTGCCGGATCTAGAAATATCCCTATGGTGCAAAGTTAAGTTTTGCCACCCTTTTGCCGCCCTTTCCATATTTTTAGGCAAACAACAAGATCGGCCGACGCGACAGCCACAGCATTGTCTCGTTCTCGTATCACGTAGAGTACTTTTGTTATTATCTCTGGAGCCTGTCGTGGTATCGTTATTACTAACTCCAGTAAGGCATGCCTATCTGACTAAATTTGAATTTTAGAGATAAAGGTAGGTTGTATGGAATAACGTAAAAACGTCTTACAATGTTAGAGCGCTGGTATTGGAATTTTGAACACGTTTAGGTCAATTTAAATTTAAATTTACCGTAATAGCCAATTTTACTTTCTTTTTAAGGAACTTTTATTTTTTACTTTTAGCTGTTTGCCGCCCCCTAAACGTGCCGCCCGGGGCACTTGTCACCCTTTTGCCTCCCTCCCGATCCGGCACTGGTTGCTAGAGTGTGGGCTTAGTAATCAGAAAGGCCTTAGAACAATATCTGCGGGAATCCATCCTGATTGAGTGTTTTAGTCACTTTCCTCAGCCACACTAAACAAATGCCAGGATGGTATATACGAGTAAACCAAAATGATTTTGAGAGGCATGTCTTAAACTTAAACGAGATTCATTTCTTTGTTTGAAATGTAGAAAACCAGTCTTGAGTGCAGTGATATGTTTTCTTGAGTAAAACTGAGCCAGAAGTTCGACCTTCAGTGGCCAGGGAAGTGGACGTTGAGTACATTAATTCAGTAGTTCCTTCGAAAATACAGTTATTCATATAGCCAAACTTTTTGATGGATTTTCGATCATAAAGACCATTCTAACAAACTTAAGAAACACCTTTAGAAAAGGAAGGAATCAGGAGAGAAAAACGAAGGAGGTAATTAGAAATGTTGCTAGTGTATCAGTCAATAATCTAAAAGAAATGAAAACAAGTGGAAGTGAATGTCCGACAAAAGCACCAAACGTCTATTCAAATAAAAATGAACGCAGTTCTGAATTGCTTGGAGTTCTACAAACTAATTAAAGAAGACACTAAAATTTTTCGAAGAAAGTTCATTCATCAGAGAAATATTAGTGGTGTTTAGAATGTTAATGAAGCATACTTCATGTTGACCGTGATTCATGGTGCTGTTGTATTTAATAGTTCAGACCTTCTTTATATTTAGTTAAATAAACTTTAATGTGTTTTGTCCGTATTTAGTACGCAATTGTTATTGTAATCCTACCATTAGCACTTTGTCATACATAAAATTGAGGATTACTGCATTAATAGTCAAACGTCAATTTTTTTATTTCAAATCTTGTATCAGTCGAGGTATGACTCCAAGAACAAAAATAGGTACTAGATTACGAGATCCACTGAAAGAGGTGCCAATACATCCTTTATACGTTGCCCATTCAATCGTTAATATTTGCATTCAATATTTACCGAATTAGAGTGTTCAAACAGAATTATCCATGATGATCCTTGTAATACCATATTTAACAAAACATTGTATCACTGGTTTCAAAGTTACGTGTTTCTTTTAGTCCTGCAATAGCACTGACAGTATCAGTATCTGTCATGAAGAACGCAGTAGGCCTATCTTCGAGTGACGCTCACAAACTAGTCTGTTAACGGCACTCACATATATACAGCTAATTTGGGATCTAGCGAACTATAAGCCCGATTTTGATGCTTGAACTTGCTTTAGAAAGCTCTTTGCCATACTAAGACACAGCAAAAAAATGGATCGATAGGACCTCCGCGGGACCCTCTAGGGTGGTTCGAAAATAAATTCAAAATTTCACATTTCTGATGATAGCACTAACCCACCAACGTTGAAGAGTTGCGACGTTGTGTCACAGCCCAACAGAACATGCATGAATGGAAGACTTCAAACGATGTTCTCTCCAAGTCCTTCTTTAACTGTTTTGATATCCCATATTTTTTTTGGGGGGGGGGGCATAATTGGACCTTTGATTCGGCTGGAAAAGCACAGTATGGTCATTGATGCTTACATAATAGTAAAGGAATACTAGAATATCCGTGTCATCTGCAATTACAATTACATTTTGTTTTTTAGCTGCTGCTAAAGCGGATTTCACAATCTTGAGGTAGACATCGGCTCTGGAGTAGAGAACCTCATAACCAGATTCTTCAACTTTATTGCTTAGCAAATGTAAAAATCGCTGTTCGGTATTCTCATATGCTAAGAAATCTTCTTTCTTAAGATGGAGTGTGGTTTATGGCTTGACATAAATATCAAGTGCCCGCCGCCCTTTGTATCTTCTTATATGAGTAGCATCTTTGGTGGATGGTTCCCCAGAACATCCATCAAATACTATAATTGCTTCCTTATAGCGACGTTGAACATACATGAGGTAAGCAGTGCAAAGCTTAGAAAAAGACTTCCCTTGACACCATGGAACACGGTGTAATAGAGCACCTCCGTCAAGAACGTACAATGGATCTAATGCATTTATCTCTTTCTTTCTGTTTTGACTGTAAATTGGACCAGATGGCATCGGTCAATGCTGCTTTGTTAGCTTTTCTAGGAAGAGGTGAAGCATCAAACAAGGAAGCTGGGTAGTTGCAAAGCTCATATTTGAATAATCTTCAAAGATGATTCCCTGTGATGAAGCAAGAATAGTCAAGCTCTGGAATAGAAGATGAGAATCGAAGTGAATTGTGTCCTCTTGCACTGAAATACTCGTTTTGATTCCCATTGTTAATGACTGCTTTTTTCGCTTAAATGAATAGTCCCAAACCTGCTTTCCTTGCATAGACTTAATAATCACCAGCGCGATTTCTGAAGCTTTATCCCCGTTTACGGGGTCTGGTGCAACCATACCTGATGGCAAGCTTTGGAGTGACCTATCAATCTCAAAGGGATTCATATTCAGGAAGAAATTAATAAGTTTATCGAAATCTAGTGTGTCCCGCACTTGCCCTGCACTGGAAGCTTCCTTATGTTGATCAGTGGTGTCGAACTTCAGTTAACTCTTTTATTGCGCTGTTGACTTCACTTACGACACCACTGATTGCGCCCACTGTCGTTGGGTTTCTGTCACTCCTCTTCCTCGTGTGAGGCCCCCGGCTCCTATTATAGTTCTCATTAGCACCTGTTCAATAACTAAATCCGTGGACAGCCCAGCCCAGAATTGGTTCGTTGGACGTACGACATGAAATCTTTCCATATGAATATGTGGTTGAGTACTAGGAATTCTCTGCATACTTTGAAGAAATAGGTAAACACTTTTTGCGTACAGATTATGACCAAGCTGCCGCAAAGTATGGAAGCATTTCTCTTAGGCTTTGGAGGTGTAGATCCCAGTCTCCAGTTCTTTTTGAAGTAATGAAATCTTTTAGAATATTTACCATAGTCATATATTGAATCCACTATCGGCTGGTTCTACTTGATTCCTTGTTGTTCTTTTTCACCTCTTGCAGTCTGTCGTAGACCTTCTTCAAGCTATCATTCTGTAGAGATTCATTCCTGGCATCCACAGTTGCAGCTGCGTACAATGCTTTTATATCAGTGATCAAGGAGCTACTTTCCTTCCTATCTGTACTTTCAGCAATTGGATGTGCTTCAAGTCAATTATCCACTTCCATACCACCTTCTTGAATTTCTTGGTTGCGCCCATTACAAAATTCCTTTTGGTTCATTCCATATGATAGTCAACGCTTTCCACCAGAGTGGTTGATCAAATGTCACAATCGGTGTTGAGCTGTTACGACGTGCATGAGAAGCTAAGAACGTCAGTGTTGATAAAATGGAGGTTAGGTCAGTTGGATCCATGTCCACAATGGGCAGGAAGAAGATGGAGGATCTTCCAGGATGCTCTCCTTTGTTAAACATATGGATGGCTGCCGTAGACATTTTAGAAACGGTGTGCATTTCCAGATTACTTCAGGAAGCAATTTCGATTTTTTTTATTCTGAAAACAAATGTCATTAAGTTCTTCAAACAAAAGATTTCTCTTTGTGTTTGGTGGTTTGTACGCTATTACATAGGAGAACTTTCCTTTATCTATGATGTCCTTGATTGAAACATTGTTTACTTGGAACTAAGCGAGGTGCTGATATTTCTGATGCGGGAGTTACTGTTGCAATCATTCCCATTCCACAAATATTCCATGTCCATCAAGAGTCTGTATATTGTGGTCAATGTTGTCCGCAACAGTGCATACGTTGCCGGGATTGAACAGAAACATCAAGGTCTGTAACTGCTGCAAGGCCTATATAAACAATCAAGGAACTATATACAGCAAATAGAAACTTGGACAAAATCACTGAATTTTGAATATATTCTATGACTTTTTTGGTGTTTATTACTCGCACTAGAAACAGGGAGGGATAGGATATGGAGAAATGTTGGCCAGGGTCTTTGTTAAGGTGCCATTCCGGCATTCATGTAGCGAAACTGAGGAAAACTCTGGAAAACCTCAGTCAGGACGGTGGAATCCAAACACACTGTTGATCCGAAGTTTTACATCTTAGCCATTGGACCATGGGGACTGGGTTGGTAAAATCACGCAAGAAACATAGTACATAATCTATAACGTCGGGTGACTGTTACAACATTGTTATTGCTAATCATGTTAAAGTCAATGGGACATAGCAGGTAGACTTTTGATATGTTATTCAGATACTTCATAGAGACAAAACCATAAACAGGATTTTTGTTGCAATTTGTTCTCGATTAACCCCCCTTTAAGGAATAAAATAACCTGGTTTCACAAAATCTCAGGAACTGAGAAGCACCAATTTTTTTAAACACTATTGTCAATAATGTTTAATTGTTCTGTAGAAAAATCCTTCCATTTTGATACTACGTTTATTCAAATCGGTCTTGTAGCAGCCGAGTTACAGCTAAATTTATATTTCAAAGTCATTTGTGGCCAATATTCAAGATGGCGGACCAAAATGGCCGACTTTGGCCATTCAGACTTTAGTAGACTTTCGATATGTTATTAGGTACACTTCATAGAACCAAAAACTTCAAACAGCATTTTTGTTGCAATTTGTTCTAGGTTAAGCCCCTTTTTCTCCTAAATTGACTGGACTATATTGACCACGAAGATCCAGTTTTATAAATACCAGGGCTAAATAAAGTTCTTCGTCAATTTTTTTTCTCATTAATTTAGAAGCCCTTTCTAAATAAATCTCTTCACCTTTGAAGAATATGCAAGTAGATACAACTCAGTTGTTTGTTAGTGTTACTCCTGTTAATAACGTATAAACCTAATCACACACAAGTTCTAATTTAGGAGAAGTTAATATTTTATTGCATTAATTCCTTTTGGTCAAGTTTCCGAAATGCCCAAGAAAGCCCAGAAAGAAACATTTAGACAGTGAAATCGTAACCAGGAAAGTGGCATTATATGCAATTATCAGCACTGAAACCTGCGCCCCAAACCCGAGGTGCAAGACAAGAAAATGAGCCTTCCGTTAGAAGCAAAGAACCTGAGACTCGAACCCTAATTCAGTGTATGAATTATTAGTGGCATTTTTTTTAAAAAAAATCAGTTTCTTAAGCAATAATTGAATTGTTATTATGACAAGATATTTCAGCAGAATTTCGAATTAAAATATGCTTTAAACTAGGAGTTTGTGTTTTGGTCATTTCTTGAGATGATAAGGATTATTGTACACTATCTGAGGATGATATAAACTTCTTATACCTTTACGTTTCCCCTTTACCCTTGAAGATAGGCCCACATGACATTGAAATCACGTCAATTTGATAAGAAGGTTCATGAAGTCACCCACAGTGGACCGTAAAAGTATGACGAGAGACCACAAAACAACGTTGGTGTTGCGAATACAATGCTAACTGGGTTTATAATTTTCATCTTCTCATAGCTGAGAACTCGTTCTTCAAAAATAAGAATGTTTCTATTTTTTCCTTCTTCAAAGATGCAAATGTGAAACATTGTTCAATGCATGATCACGCAAAACGGCTTTTATCTTCACACTCTCACGTGAGATGAAAACAGCATTCAGTGATTATGGGGAGAACGTCATGTGTTATGTTAGCAAAAGATTAAGTCCTGAGCTATTCCACAAATTCTGAGTTGTGAGCACGGTGTTTTAAAGCTTATCTTCTAGACAGAGAAATGCTAGACTTGTTGTAGAGCAAACTATTAGTGAGATAATATATGAACTCGAGGGAAATAGTTTTGACAGATCACCACAGACAAGGGAACTTTTAGGTTTAAAGCAAAGAAGGAAGCATCTCTACGGAAACATAGACAATATACCATATACAGTATGTTGTTTGCGAAACCGTACCCAGAATATATTGAATCAAAAAGAGTATCCAATTTATGTCAACAATAAGGAAAAACTCTGGGGCTTAAAAGCAAAAGCTGCAATCTCCATTTCTTTTGGGAAACCGAGAGTTTGATAGAATTGAATACATTAAAGTGTCTAATGAAGGTAAATGAAGGTAAAACCCTAATTCTTAGTGTGTTTTGTAGTTTTTGTTTTTGCGTAGGAGCCACAGGAAAAATGTACCCATATACTATTATATTTACTACCACAAAATTTACTTTTGGCTCTCCCGTAAAATTTTCTGGAGTGGAGATTACAGCTTTTGCTTCTAAGTCCCACAAATATGCTTTGGTGTTTCTAAATGCTACTAATATATTAGTACGGTAAATGAGAAACGCCACTTCATTCTACTTCGAAAGAAATTAATAAGCCTTTATTAGAAATAATTTGATATGTCCGTCCGTTGATGCGGGGTAATAACTACAGTGTTTGTTATGTTTTCCAGGACTACTTTACATCATGCTGCTCCGTCGTCTCCTCAGCCTTTGATATATTGTCTCTTTCTCGAAGTACGGTACTTGAAGTCCGTATAGCATGACGTTCAGTTAGCAATATCCATTATCCACCAAATTGAATGACAAAGCACCTTAACAATATCCAGCAAAGGCTCAGACTACACAGCACAGTTCGCAACTGGGATGACTGATGACAAAAGGTCTTCAAAAATGTGTTGTTTTTTTTAGAATAAAGAAAAACTTCCGATGGCGACATTCGGTAACTTAAAGACAAGTACGGCATGCAAAAGAAATGATCGGGCTTAAAAGGGGAGGGGGGAATTGGGTAATATAAAGAGACGAGTGGAATACAGAAAATCCGTACGAAATCTACCAACACAAAGTTGCCCCAGCTACTACATAAATATGGTGTTGGATTTAAGATGGGGTGAGTTTTATCGGCTATGGCGGGTCGGGGAGAGGACTTTCAACGTTAAACAGTTTAGATTGATTTACCTCACAAACATATACACATATAAACATATCTTACTTTTATATTAGTCCAAAAACCAAGGGATATAAGTGGCATTGAAAATTTAAGAGATAACCTTTTACATATAACTGAAAATGTATGTGACACAAAACTGTCGTATTTAGTACAAAGAAGCCTTTTATCATAACATGTCCAGTATCCATGTACAAGATATAGCAAAGTACCCCGCACAAATCTTATGAGAAATGGCTCCCGGTCAAATTGTTTTTTTGAAATTTCAATATGTTGTAGAACAAAATCAGGTGAGCAAAAGACTCAATGTGCGCAAAGTCGAGAAATCAATATTTTAATAGTTACAAGCAAAAATACATGCTAAAATGGTGAAAACTGGGAGAATTTTGCCTGATTTTGAGTTTTAATATTTATCTTCATTTTATCCAATTCTTTCTTGATAATACCAAGTAAACTTGTTGTAATTCTTAACGTCATATACCTACACTTCTCCAAAGCATTTGAAACTGTCAATCACAAACTTCTTATACACATGCTTGCTTCCAGATTTAGTATACACGGACCCTTTCCTTCAGCTTCTAACATCATATTTGACTGACAGAGAACAACGTGTCGTTTTCTCTGGTAGAACTTCCAACAAGTGGGTCCCCATGCTTTCAGGTGTCCCTCAAGGAAGCTCCTTAGGGCCAGTTTTATTTTCCCTCTTCATTGATGACTTATGTGAACAGATAGATAATTCCTGCTCGGTACTTCTTTACGCTGTTGATGGCAAAATTTTTAAGACAATTAAATCTACTGAACATACTTTCTTCCTTCAAGCCGTTATTGATTCTGTTAAAATGTGGTGCAATAATTGGTTACTGAAAGTGAATCCTTGCAAAACAGCTGCAATGCGTTTCTCACTGAAAACCCATAACACAAAATGTACGTACACATTAGCTTCATCTAATATACAATGGGTAGACCATTACAAAGACCTGGGTATCATATTTGATGAAAAACTCAATTTTACTCCTCACATTGAAATCGTAACTTCTAAAGCACTCAAACTTCTTGGACTTCTCTACAGGTTTACCGATATTAAAGATTTCAGAGCTCTTCGGTCATATTTTCTCACTTGTGTACTTCCTACTATTGAATACTGTTCATCTATCTGGACTATGGCTTGTGAAACCAACTTATCTAAATTGCACAAAGTCCAAAATTGCTTTATCCGCATTGTACAACACAGGGTACCCAACCTCCAACACAAATCTAACGTAGACATTTTGGATTATCTTGATTTAAAACACATAGACACACGAAGAAAACTAAATGACTTAAAATTTCTTTATAAAATAATGCAAGGCACACTCAGGAACAACGACCTTCTTCCACTTTTTAACCTAAGAGTACGCGTACAAAATTACCGTTCACAACATCATTTCTACCTCTCAAAACCAAGATTATGTTTGGTCCAGCGATCTCTTGTATATAGATTATCACATTTTTACAATACTCTTCCTTTGAAAACCAGATTTCTGCCTCAGTAAAATTAAATTTTTAAAGACTTGTTATATGTATCTAGAATGAAATAAAAAAAACTTCAGATTATTTCCTATTGCATAAGTCTTTGTTGTTATATTATTTTTATTGTAGTTGTTATTGTTTGTTACAAGAACGGTGTAAAATGGCGTTTGCTGTATTCGTGCTAACTTCTGATAAAAAAATAAAAAATCTTGTTCTTTTACGTGATGAATATGAATTTGTAAGTGCTTACTTTGATTTTTTTTAAAATTAAGCCAACAAAATACTTCATCAGTGAAAGTTCTTCAGAAAATTACTACCTAACAGGTATCCAATGGAAAAACTGATTGAAATGAATTAATTATAACTGATATATAGTCTATATATGACATGTAGAAATAAATAGTTGACACGTTGAAAAAGTCTTAAAGATACAAATAGGATTTGTACCACCAATTCGGACAAAATCCGCGTAGTGGAACCGCGCAATAATTTTATTGATGTGCGTAATCGTCCATTCGTTTTTTTGTCGACAGGACAGCCGTGCGGTCTAAGGAGTTAGGCCAACGACTCGAAGGCCCCGGGTTCGAATCCCGGCAGGGCATGTATGTTTGTCGAATTTAACTAGGTATATACAGTAACTTTCAACTATACAGTTCTCAGCCAATTTTTAGACGTACATTGCATTCCACGCATTTAGAACTTTACCCAAGAATAAAGTAATTATTTTTTTACTAAATTTAAACTCATTATTAATGATATTTTACTAGTAAAGAACGAAAACATGTATTGAAAAACAGAAAAGTAAAAAATACAAACTATTACGTAATCAGTAGTGCATAGGGAATTGTGTGAAAACCTGGCTAAAGTAGCCTTGGTTTACGGTAAGTTTTGATTTACGAAGTTTAATAAAAAACAAAATAAAACAATAAGTGCAAGTGTAAGCTGAAACAATACGAAATTACAAAGATAACTATTATAAATACCGTTCATTATATACATATTATTCACATTTGAGATAAAAGCACATGTACGAAGGCATGAGTGTGAACGTGCGTGCGCCCGTGTGTGTATAAGCGTTTGTGTGCGTGAAGTTGTTTGAACTTCTACAACATATAATGGTGCCTCTTGTGGTCTGTTTGCAGTATCAAAGGATGACTTCGATCAGTTTCTTTGAAGGATTTTTAATAGTCTGTTGATGTCGTGCATATCCCATAGATCATAGCACACTAGCGATTTGAGCGCAGGTACCTACAATTCTCGCTGCTGTATAAGATGTGCAGTAATAATCATCTGTTGGAGTATCCTCTTCATCGTGATCTTCATAACCATCAGCATCTACATTAATTGGTCGATATACAATCCATAATTGATATTTTGCAACATTACGGAATCTAGAAAAGATGCTCACTCTTTTCAACCCTGGTTGCGGTACTCTTTCTGAGTCTTGTAACATTTCATATTGTATTTGTTCTTCTTCTTCTATTTCCAGTTTGTCTCGTATGTAAGATGAAACTAGGCGAAATTGGTAAACGCCTACAGTAAGATCTCTTAAGAAATCCAACGTCGAAATGAGAAAATCACGTACGTGTTCTGAATTCAAAAGTATAAACCTTTGAGTGTTTCGAGTGTGCACATTTTCTGTTTCAATCAATACTTCGACAATATTAGCCTCTGTTGCCTTTTCAAGTAATTGATCCGCAAGACCTGCGTGAGTTCCTTCTACATGAATTGGAGAAAGATAGCTATTAATAACTGTTACTAATAATGCGATAATAATCACCCAGATTCGGAAAATGCTGAATTGGCATGTTACTATCTTAAAACTTTAAAATCGTCTTTATGTGACTGTTTCTCGCTTTTACAATCCAGCTCGTTTTTGTCACCAATTCAGATTCATTCGCATCTTTTGTGCTGAGTTGATGTCAGTGTTGGATTTGCAGCAGGGGTTGGTTGGGATTTTCCCCTCTCTCCAAAAAGCTCCTCTGGCTCCGTTTACAGACATATACCTCTAGTCGCGGGTATGGCGATCACAAAATACGGTATAATATTCACTAATTCCTCCCCCTTTCTGGAAATTGCACAAATCGAAAACTGGTTGACGTTGTTCTGACGTAAATTGAAATAAAAATAATAATTACTTTTGTCTTGAGTAAAGTTCCAAATTCGGGACTGCTTTAACATCGAATGAAATGTACGTCTTGGCTGAAAACTGTATAGCGAACTACTAGTCCATTTTCAAGAAAGTATTAACGATTTTGACGAAATAACTCACAGATGATTATGGATACCAATAAAATGATTGCATCCAAAGTCCAAATTGCAGATTTTGTCCGAATCGGTGCTATTTTAAAATCCTTTTTGTATATTAAAGTCTTTTCCAACAAGTCAACTACAGTAGAAGTCCAATAGACCGGCATCCAACAGTCCGGAACGCCCGATTGTGCAACACCATCAAAGTTTTTTTTTTCTGTAAACGCTTGTGAACGACAGTTGAAAGCGCTTGGCGCGGTTCGGAACCACTCGGAAGTGTCCACTACTCGTCTGCTACTGTTAGACGCAATCAGCATTGTTCGGAATCAATCGGAAGCGTTCGGACTTTACTCGGCTGTCACCATACACAGGTTCATTTCATTGTTTTCGCTGTATGGCTTAGCCTATACTAGTTGTAAGAGGTACCGCCCGACAATCCGGCATTTTTGGTAATCCGGCACCGGGCCGGTCCCGAACGTGCCGGACTATCGGACTTCTAATGTATTAAGATTTCAAGCAATTTGACTGGGAGCCATTTCTCATAAGATTTGTGTGGATATATTTTGGGTTAAAATATTACCTAGAACATTTTTAATCTTTAATATTACTTGTATTCCTTGGTTTCCTGAGTCGACATTATATAAAGAGATACCTTTAGGGACGGTTGGCAATGATCCCCGAAGTTTTCTTTCAGGAGAACGCTAAAGCCAACTTTAATGCAGATGCAAAGAATTGTAAATAATATATGTAAATAAGAAATTCCATTTTTTAACAAATGAAAACAACAAATAACTTTCTTGCATTGAGTTTCTTCATCTTTTCGACTGAACATGGCTCGTAAACTCACATCGTTATCAGTTTCTTCATTTTCCGGAGATGCAAATGAAACTGACATTGCATCTCTCAGACCTTCTGGCCAGAGCCTTTCCTTTCTGTGTAGAACCTCAGGGAAAATAAGATTCTGTGTGTGTGCCTGTGTGTGTGTGCACGCACTTCGTTTCATCCCTAATTCAGATTTTCGTCGCAACATGATCCAGCTTTGGCTGGAACATTTCCATATTTCCATGTTCTCATTCGTTAATCCGCTTCACGCAACTTATACGCTCCAAAACTGCTTCGTAATTACTGGAGAAAAGAGAGCTTTTACTGGAGAAATCTAATTGCTCACCACACATCAAACAGGAGCTTAGTCTTCTCTCATACGTTGCCATTGAATTATTTACGATGATAGTGTCTACATGTTTCTCTCCCTGTCTAATAATTTAAGCTCTTTCCTTGTCACTTAAAAATTTAAGTACACATTCTTTTTTTTTTTTAATGTATATAATAGGTCTGCTTTCTCACGTAATATCTTGTCTGTTAAATTCATGCACTGGTTTGAATTTCATAGATTCATTAGTTTACGTATTACTCAGTTACGAAGAACGTTTAAAGTTGTTCTGAAATACTTTACCTCGCTTTTGATTGAAGCTTTCATACCAATATTACGATTGTTTATTATGCATGATTGTATAGACTGTCCGAAATTCATTGGTCTACTTTTTAGTTCCATTTACGTGCATCTGTTTTTGCGTATATAACGCCATCTAGCGATAGTTGTAGATCAACTGCATCAAGTTGCGCATTTGGCCCAAACTTTTGCGAAATTGGTAAACAATTTCACTTTTCTTCGACGTACCAAATTGGATATAAGTTTTTCTGTGTCTGTTACTAGAACGCATTGAAAGCATGTTAGAACAGATTATACATGCATATTTGACCTTGCAACCATCCTAGATACCCTATTCGCATCTGGATCAAGGTAAAATTTGGTTTATTCTGCTCGCCGATAGACGAGTGGAGTTTGCAGATGACCAGCAACATTTTTCTTACAATGAAAAAGATATACGGGTACACTTTCTCTTTATAATTTGCTATTTTATGTTTTGCAACTCTTTGCTAGATTGTTCTCAAACTACCCAGTACTCACTACAAGGTACAACTCTAGTACCACCAGTTCCGAACAATAACTCTAGCTTTTTACGAACAGCCTTTCAACCTGCTGGGAAATCAGACTTGGTCTCATATTTTGGGTTTATCTCACTTTCTATGAGCTTGATTCTGATAAAACCTTCTCTGGACTCTTCGCCAAAGATGTGTTGTGAGCTTCATCTTGTGTTCATATTGAATGAAATCTTTCTTATCTGCAATGGATTTCTCGCTCGCAAAAGATGCACGTGGTGGGAAAACGTCCTCCACCTTCACAATGTATAAATGCATTCTAACCGGCAAGTTCCACATTGCAAGTTGCGCTGGTCGTGCCGTCTGCACAAATAATTTGTCCTTTATACTCATGCCCGATCTATGCTAAAAGTATGGTATTGTAGAAAACATTATTTCCAGTTTACAAGATTTTTACGGTAATGGCCGCCTCTACACTACACTTTAATAACAGTTTCAAGAAATTTCTTTTTCACTATCTTTTATGTGCACTATTTTATCACTTGGTTGTACACTATTTAAATACTTTCTGTACAAATTCTTGAAATATTTTTTAATAATAAACATTACCATAATCACGTATATGTAGTGTTCTTTTCCAAACTTCAGGTTTTATCCATAAGTGATTTCGATTCCGCATACTGACGAGGACTATATGCACAGAGTAGATACGTTACTGCTTTTCCTTTACGTTGAAGAAATTTAATGGAGAAATGAATGTAATTTTATTCCTAGATTCAATCATAGTGTATACACAGCGACATTTATCATATAGAGGAAATGGAATGTAATATAGTATGGGTGAGTGATGAGACCAGAAAGAATCGAATTTATAGTGAGAAGTGCCTATCCATTTATAAAAAGTCACGGCAGAGGGGCGTATTTCTCGTATTTGTACTCGGGACCGGTTTTAGACTGTACGCTAATACATCACGCAAACTATAGAAAGTATAATTTATTAAATTAGCGATCAGTTAATAATAATAAAAATATTTGAACTCCAAAAAATTCATAAATAATCCAGTAAAACTGTCAAGTTTGAAGAATACTTTATTTGAAAAGTGATCAAATTAACTCACTTCAAAACACTTCCTATAAGACTTTTTCAGCACTTAACGTCTAAGAAAAGTTGTCAAAATTTGTACAGTGCACATACATATGATTACCGGTTAGTAAATAAGATCACTAATCTTATTTTCAAACTAGCATGGTCTCATTTTCCATTAAAGGAGGAAGCTGATATCTTATTTCAAAGAAAATTGTCTCTCGGTGCACAGATAAGAACTTTTCTTCTCAATTTAAAAAAAAAAACGTATTCTACAGTGCAGGATATGTTGTTCCTAATTGACTTTTTAATGTAGGAGTTACTTCATATATTTGTTAAAGACTGTAGCATATATCATGACGTAATTCAAAGTATTCGCATACCATTATTGTAGACATTCATATACAACAAAATCATGCGTATAAAATATTGCTATGTCCTAGAATAAGGCTCACAAAGACCCGTCTTCAAAGTATACCTGCTTTTCTCTAATTATACTATTTAACTTCCATCATTTCATTCAATATTTATATTTGAACAGTTGACAAACGATCGTTAATTAATTCGTCTGGTCTTAGTTTCGTTTAATTGCTCTAATATAATAATTTCGAAGAGAAGATGCAGCGCATATATATATATTCATTTGCTTAATTAAATGACAGATCATACATACAGATGAAAAAACAAAGAGCAGGCACAATTCTAGATAAAGAGAAGATTCAACCAGCATGAATGTAAATAATGAAAGAAAACGAATACGAATTCATGTTATCAGATTATTAATGCTATCATCTGGCAAATAGTGATCATAGTGTATCCGTTAAAAACGTTTTTTGTTGTTTGTTTTTTTTGTCACAAGAAGGGCAATATAGATTGAATCTCAAAGATCGATTCTTCAGTATACGTTTTTTTTTCTTGAAATCTCTTACACCTCTATTATAAGTCAATGAGCTAAACCACTCTTCGACTAGGGACTTTTCGTTGAAGTCCCAGGGTGCTCCAAACACCATAGATATAAAGATTTTTAGTATTTGACCTGTAGTTTTGAAAAAGGTTCTTTTTGGGTATTCATGAACACCATGGTAAAACTTGACGTATACAAGAAGCATACACAAGATGCACCTAACTGTAGAAAGACAATGGTTTATTTATATTTTGTAAAATAATATTTAACAGTGTTAATTGCTTACTTTCAATAAACGCGGCAACAGTTTAACTAATTTCAATCGAATTTGGTATGATAATAGAGATTGTTAGTCTCAAGGTTCTTGCCAAGCTAAATTTCCAGATTTTTTAATATATTTTCATGATAACGACACAAAATATTAATTTATATTGTTCATCCATAATGTTGAAACTGTTGCACTGCTTTTATTGAATATTGCTTTTGCCCTTAGTACAGGACAGTTTCATGGTGATTAGGTAGTAGTGTCTTTAAAAGTATATAGTTCCGTTTCCATGGTAACCACCTCAAACCAAACTAATTTCTGCACCAATCACAACCAAACTTGCCAATATAGTAGAAAGAACTAACGTCAGTGATTTAGTTGCATTATGTTTCTTAAACTGTTAACTGTTGCTATGGTAACAAGACTATTATTCAACATATTTTTCCGGATCGCATCAGAAAGATTAAATTTAGTCTGATTCCTTTCATTGTTGGTATTTTTAATTCAAGGATTTAGAAGATATTTTTTCAACAAAATTATGTCGTTCATAACTTACAATGGATACACAGATTTTGATTTTTAAAAATAGAATGTTATTTGTAAATGTTGTTTCGGTGGTTGCTCCGTATAAGAACCTTTAGGTGACATTCTTCCGTTGTCATGAAAACGTGACTCAAACAGTTTGAATACGTACCGATTCCAACCTGTGTGTACGATGCAAAAGACTATCCATTCTAAATAATTTAGCTTGATTAGAATCGTTAAGCTAAATATCGTTTTCGTAGTAGCGAGGTCCAATTCTTAAACACATTCGTACATAATGTTAGAAATATTGAACCGATTTAAACCATATGTAGCACTGTTTCTATGGAAACAAAACAATAATTAAGCTCTTGCAATACGTCAGAACAGTTCAGATAATTACAGCAAAGCAGGATTATTCTCAAGTCTTATGCCGCATTAAAGTGTTGGTTTTCATAGTAACATAGCTACTAGGCAGGCCACATAAAAGGTCCGGTCGATGAGCTGAATTTGATATGTTATTCAAAACATGCTGACATCGAAACAATGATGTCTGCAAAATGGTCGAGAGCCTTGCCAGCACAAGTTATCAGTTATTAGTAGTCATATTTTCAATATTTGTTTCTATGTTTAGCCTGAGTCCCAAGTTAGAGTTCAGCTCTTAGTTGGAGGACAGACCTATTTCAAATATAGTCTGAACAAAAAATGAGGTACAACTGTGAAATTTGTAGAACACTTCGATGGAAAGTGGTCATATCTGTAACTGTAAGACATATTAGAAACAGCTCAAGGAAAGGGTATTATGTGACAGATTTTAGATAATAGTTTCATCAGGAATTCATTGCAGAAGTCAGTGTGTTAGCACTTGTAACCAATTATTTGTTATTCCTAGTTTTAGTGTTTTCACCTAAAACATTATTGCTCACAAACAGTTGGTTACAGATAATGAAACACGAAGTTCTCCAGTAAATTTCTTATAAAAATAATGTGTCACATGACATGTTTCTTGGATAAGTACTTTAAAATAATATGATCATAGTATTCAACATTCTTAAAGTGAATCCAAGATAACCATCAGACAACTATACTACCAAAATGGTATCCTCTCTATATCCTCAAAGTTCTCAATAATCTACTAAATTTATATTTGTAGAGCTTTTCGTTCAGAGAATGATTGAAATTTACGTTAGTTCTCACTCACCCTATACACGGGAAGTACAGAAAATAAAAGTGTATTAAGTGCTCTCTACCATGAGCCGGTGTTATCATTGTTTTGAGCAACATATCATTACTTACCATCTCGTATTCCTAAACCCATACTTACGTATCAGGTGACAGAGGTTGAACCTATTCATTCAACATTTAAAAAAAATCTATTGAGAAGTGATATAATAAAGGAACCGTCAAAGAAAAGTACACCACGTTCAAAATGTGCCAAAATGTAAAATGATGATGAACATAAAAGTTAAAAACGCATTTCTGAATACCTTACAATTTTTTTCAATTCGACGTGAAATTATCGTGGTTTGAGATTCTTAGATTTTAATATGAGTTATGTAGTGGTAATCAAACATAGGATCTACCACTAAAGTAGGATTCAAACTATGATTAGATTTGTATCTGAGACAGAGTTTAGATCAACTAGGGATTCTATTCACTACGAGAATGATCTCGTCCTACTGTTCTACCTGCCCTCGACATAAATTGCGCTACAGGACTTTGCTGTACAACAGGTGGCAAAGTCTAGACCAGTTAGTAGTAAACGGTAGTTTCCGACCAACCTTACTAGTTTATTATGGAATATTGACATAGATAATGTGTATTTTCTGTGTTTTTAATATTTAGTAGAATTGTAATGAAACAATGGAATATTTTAATGAAATTCGTAAACTAAAATCAGAAGCAAGTATTAAAAACGATTAAAGGCCAAAAGACAAATGGTTTGAGCTGAGAAAATTAAATAAAGAGACAAAAAAGAAATCAAAATAAACAAGTTGTGAATTCTTTTAATACAAGTTATTTTAAATCAGGTTAAAATTCCTTTTATTTTTCAGAAAATTATTAGAAACCTATGAACAAATAGAATAATTCATTTTTGCGTAAATGGCAAAATAATTCACACACATACGACAAATACATCTACACTACAATCATTCTTATAATTCACAAAATTAATCGCATAACAAAAAGAGGAGAGATTTACTATTTTTTTAAAAAAATCCTAGCCACTAATCAGTATGGTGAGCACACGAGTTCTATAACCTTATTTCTTAAATAAGTATTTAATTCCTAGTTTAGAATATGGTATTACTATCTTTCCATACTTATCCATTCATAAGATACACAAATTACAGAATATTTATAAACAAGGGATTCGCACAACCATAGGGTAATTAAAAGTAATCAGAGAACAGCTTTTTATTAGAAGCACAATTACAGAATTTTGAAACTAGACGAATATTGACAGCAGCTAAATTCCTATTTAAAACCAAGAACACGTCAACTCATTTATTTAATAAATATCTTCAGACATCTAAGTTTAAAGAAAAAGACATTTAACCACAATTCCATTTGGACAAATTTACTTTTCCAATTTAGGAAGGAATATAATGTAATACTACACATCATTTACTGAAAGATCCGTTGTATGAAATAGAATGTACTTTATTTAACTTATCCCACTGGTCATCAATTTTAAGTCCCGCGTTCCAGTTCATCGCTTTTCCACCTTCAACTTCTATAAATCGTGCTTCTTTCCATTTTCTGACCGTCCTTCTGTCTTCCTGTCCTAACACTTTTACTTCACTCCAATCCACTAAATGTCCCGTGTCTCTTATATGTTTATATATAGCATTTCTGTCCCTCTCCAACCTGATAACCAGTGGGATAAGTTATTGAGAAGCCTGAAAATATAGATTGTATTATTGTTGTAAGGATGTACAGTGTTGCTTTGTTATTATTATTTATTTATTTATTTACTCTTTATTTTATATTTTTAACTTTTTAGTTTTATTTCTTTCTTTATTTATTGTATATATTTTTAGTTTTCCTTATTTTTCTTTTATTGTATAATTAATTTTGTTTATTTTATTGCTTATTTCATTTTTTTCTATTTTATTTTATTTTCTTATTTAAATAGTTTGTACAAGAAGGAAGAGGAAAAGGGCTTAATTTGATTTTGTAAGATAAAGGTAGTAGGAGCAGGAGAGGGGGGTTAATTAAAAATTCACTTTTTGTAGTCGGTACGGGATTGGCTGGGAACTTCTGATAAGAGCCAATCAGGAACCACGGAACTGTCTCACTGAAGGTTGTGTTGTGTATATGATTTAGTGTGTCTGAGGAAGCCGAGTGTTTTGGTAGTCGGCGAAAACGTTTACAAAAAAAATTTAATTTTTTAAAATAAATTGAAGTGCTTTGCTCAGCCATTATTTTATTTTACCTTTGAAATAATACGAGTATACAAGTGGAGTTAAAGCTTATATATTTCAGAGCTTCTGTACAAACATTTTTCAATTAAGTGTACAGTGTACTCCTTACGTAAAAGTTTGTTGAAGAAGAAAGTATAGTCAATACGAGAGTGGAGAAGTTGCACTCTGGCAGTTGGGTGCAGTCGGGACAAATCGTCTTCTGGTGCTCTCCACATATCGCCTTTCCACATTGGCAGTGAGTGGTGGTCATCCTCTTTTTCTTTACATCACAAAAAGCATAGTATTTTGTTGCTCCTCTTTGGTTACAAATTGGTGGTGCCTCCTGTAGTCTCCCACGACCTTTTCAACTGTCATTATTAAGTCTCGACTCAGTGTTCTTTCCCTTAGTCTTGCCTCTAGCCACGATCTTCTTAACTGTTTGTGTAGGTCTATGCAAAAGTCTTGCCTTGACATTGGTTTGGAATTCACTACATTCATCCTGAAATTATTGTGAAGATAAATTACACACCCATTCACCAGACTGATGTTAATCATGTTAGAAAAGAAACAGAGTGGCTATGTTTATGTTTTACGACCACAGTTTATGTGTTGACAGATTAGGTCCATGATGTCAACAGCACCCTTTGATACATTATATGACATTATTATCTCCGGCTTTGCTGTGCCATCATTCAGCGTGGCGTCATCATTCATTGTGCTCAGTAAGCACACCATCTGCTTCCAGTTTGGTTTGTAGGAGACTGCTGTCAGGTCTTTATCAAACAGAAACATTGAAGATCCTGTTTGCCGATTCTGAAATTTCTTATCAGTAAATTTGCTTGGAAATTCTGATTTATTTATCTTCACAGTTGCAATTACTGTGAGGTTGTTTTGGAGAGGTTCTTTGAACATTGAGAGGCTAGAGAACCAATTGTCCATGGTGATGTTCCTATTTGAATGATCAATGCTTTTTATCAGCTCGTTCACAAAATAATCAGAAGCGGGAATTTTTACTGGCACTGTTCCTTTCTCAAAATAAACCTTCGCATCAACCATATATTTGTTTGCATTGTCACACATCATAACAATTTTAATCTCTTACTTGTTGGGCTTCGAAGGAATGTGCATTCGGAAAAGAATATCTAACTCAAATCCAACAAGTTGCTCATCAATGGCCAAGTACGACCCAGGCTTGTAGTTTTCTCTACATCTTTGCAAAAGATGCTTCCACAGGCCAAGCACATCTTCCAGTTTATCGTTCCAGAGAAGAGATGGTTTGACGGGACTTGTTTGCTGCTGTGGGTTCTGGACTTATATGAATAACATTGTTGATTGTCTCTTCCCCTTGTTCTGTTAACATTTCGTATTCCAAAAATATCTTCTTTTCTTATCTACAAATTCAACCACAGCCATAAGCCATAGGTGGCAGTCATTACGGCCACTTTCTTCCACTTTATTCCTTATCTTTCCTCCTGTTGTTCTACTACCTCTTCATCCTCCTTCTAGTCTTCTTTCTCCTGGGCTACATTTTTACCTTGTTCCCGGGCGTTTTTCGTTGTTTGATGCTGTAGTTCTGCTTTGTCTTTCTCAGTTAACCTTCCGCTTTTCAGTAGATGGTAAGACAGTGTGGTCTTTTGGTATCTTAGATCCTGTTTCAATTTCGGAAATTCCTCCCTCATTTTTCTCGCTCTAGAATAGATTTTGCCAGTGGAGTAGCAGAAGTAATTCTGGGCCGAGGCCCTTGAGGGAACCTTCTCGTCAAATCAATCAACTGGATTTCTTGTTTTTCTTCATGAAACCTTTGCTCCATAATACGATGGTCAATCTCCTTATATGCTATTTTGTTCTTCAAGAATAAAATGTCCTGCCTCAATTTCTTTTCAACGGGATCAGGTTCACGAAATCCTTGACTAGTGGAAGGCAAGGGAAGGTAATCGGAATTATGTGGTACATTGTTGCACTGTACCTGCCCAGTAGCTTGACGCGCTCCTAGCTGCTCCAATGGAGTGGACGGCGGATGTTGTTGCCGTCCTGTAGCTGTGGAGCGATTATATTTTTATCTTTGTTCATAGAGCCCCCTGGAGCAGCCCCCCGCCGGAGATCCGAATGGGGGGCTATTTTACCTCCGGATGATTTTGCTCCAGAAGACTCAATGACCCTCGCCGCCGGGACCTCCACTCAGCGATCACAGTTAAAGGGGTTTATAAGGGACCGGCGACGGACCTCCTTCCCTTTAACTCACACTGGTCTCTTAGGTCTTTAGGGAAGATTGAAGAAATTAGAATACCAAGAAATTTACCAATGCATCTGGTAAGGTCTTTGCCGGGTCACCAGGATGCATAAATTCTCAAAGGATAGAAAGAGTCTTCTGCGCAAAGATATTCAGACGTTACTGAGGGAGACTGGTTTATATCTGCAATGAGACTATAAAGAAGAATACTAACTGACTGCTGATGGAGAAGATTAAAAAACGCAATTGGAAGCTGATGAGGCGTAATGAGAATGTACTGAAGAGGGAAGACAGAAGAAGAAGAAGAAGAAGAAGAAGAAGAAGAAGAAGAAAGAATAATTGGAACATTGTCTTCGAAAGATACAAAACTAAAGAATGCAGATAAGGACCCCTTCCATGTGAAAGGCATGCTGATTTTTTGTAGTATACTAACGGAGAGGAGCATAATGAATTTCTGTGTCTGGGTTGAACTGTGACTAAAGATTTTTACTGGGATGTCCAACAGAGACTGCGGGATGATGTTGTTTGAAACATTGGCCTCTGGACAATCTCCATCACGATAATGCTCCATGGACTTCTTAACCAATATAATATTTTCTCTGTGTGTGCTGTGGTACCATCTTGTTGGGACCTTGGAACCACATTTGCTGATTGTTGATTTTTCGTCTGAGTAGTTCCGGAAACTGCTAAACATTTCGACACAGCGCGATGAAATCTGATACAGAACAGCTCGATATATAGAGTAATCTGAATATATCTATATCTATCTATCTATCTATCTATCTATCTATATATATA